>JANSTU010001627.1:0-18970 GCA_027564075.1 Bolitophila hybrida
TGTATTAGTGTATATATATATATATATATATATATATATATATGTATATTTTATGTTGTGAAAACACGTTATGACGAATAAATGAATAATAAAAGTTACACTTTTGGTAAATTTCGATAGATGTTCTGCAGGTAAATCATAGCCTATGTATAATAGCAACCTAACCTGACCAGTACAGCTGTGTGAAAAGAGAAAGAGTCAATTACAGAATCATCGCAGTTGGCCCCTAATTAGAGACTCAGTCTCTAATTTTATTATATGTATCTAAAATAAGCATTCGACTCTAAAGTATTTTATTGTAAAAAGAAAAAGAGAAGTCCCGTTTTCAATAAGTTTATTAAGTAATATTTAATATTTAATGAAATAGGTAAACATTTTATGATCACCGAAAAAAAATGCACACCAAAAATAATATTAAATCACACCGAAAAAAATTATTGCTCACCAAAAAAATTAAAAAAAATATGACAGAAAATGCATAGTGAATAATTCAAAAATACACAGTAAGTGTTATAAAAACGAACACCTGGCTCCATATGAAAGTCGAAATCAATATCTTTTGCAGTGTACTATTCCACGACTCTATCCGCCATTCTGAAGGGTTGTTTTTCCTAAGCGTGATTGAAAAGGTGTTTTCAACGAGCTTGGAGTTCAATATCCGAAGAAATAGATTTATATACTATCTATTTCTAGTTATCCTTTTCATAGTGAGTATTAAAAAAACGACAATGTTTTCCTTATCGTTAGCAAGATGTCCTTTCAATGCTACAGAATCCTTACGATTTTTGCAAGACACCAATCCGTACTGCAGCAAATAAGCTTTGACTATATTTAATAATTTAAAGTGATGACAATGTAACTCATTCGAGTTATAAAGTCCTTGTGTTTTTTCAACTTGAAAGTAAACCTCGATCCTTCAAAAAACTCAAATAGAGGCATTCATCTGCAATTTAATAACAAAATGTTTTATATTTATTTTTTTATTTATTTTACATATACTATATCTTATATCGAAAATACAGTTAAACTTAGTGTAATATCACATTTCTGATGTGGATATTCCACATAGGCTTTTTTACCTACATTTATTTATAAAATAAATCACTACACCTATATTGTCTAATTCAAAAATATCTACATTATCGCTGAGATCCTGTGTAAGTACTTCAGGCGCTTGCAATAATCACTAAATCATTAACCTTTTTGTATATGTGTCATTTGGATGTATGTATATAACATAGATGTGTAACATTTGGTGTTTGTCTTTTATTTCTCACGATCAACACGATCTCTATATTAATATAAATGTGTACCTATCTACAGGGTGACATCAAATAGATTGTTATTTATAAATGTTATTATAAATTTTAAGAGTATAACAATATGGAATCATTGTTTTTTTCTTGGCAGTGATTTAGCGGCAATTTAAAATCTGTTGCAATAAATGAAAAAATAATTATATACAATAACTATCAATCTATCTGATGGCGGACATATTCTCGAAACTGTATTAAGTACTATTTTTAAAAGGTGCTAGCGTCTCCGTAACATATACAGAGCGCAATAAATAAGTATAACTAAAAATAAATTATGGATAGAGTGCATTTAATAAGCAGCAAATTGAGCTATAAGTACGACACATTAAATAAGTGGTTTTAACTAATAAAGGAACTGAACTCGATTGATGATTGTAAAAAGTGCAAGTACACTCAAAAGCTATTTTGTGTGTATATGTGTGTAAGTGTTTGTCTGTTTTGTTTGTGTTATCTCAGTATGAAAATAAGTCCTGCCCTGGTAAATTGGGTCTTTTCGAAAAAAATAACAAATTCAGGCTTTGCAGTTAATAAACACATAGCTATTTAAATTTGTATTGCCTTTTTCCAATTTCAACATTTAATATCACAATATCAAAAAAAAACAATGAGTTTTTTTTACCAAACAATTTGAAATATATAGAAAAGGATTCAAGACAACACATGCAGCCTTTTATATGTATTGTGTGAATGTGTGGTTGGTGTGTATGAGAATATAAAAAACCTTTTTAAGACACTATCAGTGATTTCAAACACGCAATAAAATAATAAAATTAATATAAATCGCCATCCATATTGTTGAGCAGATTTTTCTTGTCTTCTTTTCGGTTTAGTTCTTGCTGCAGTAGTTTTGGATCGAAGCAGGGCTGCAAAGATAAAACTTGTTTAAAACCTTTTTCGCATAAATTTATTTATGGGCTCAACTACTTACCGTATCGCAAATATTCATGTTACAGCAGTTCTCGATGGTGATCTCACACTGTTCGGTGTTCGGTCGGCAAGTAAGTGGGGTGGGACGTACGTTTTTATGAACAACGTAAGTTTTCTTGATTTTTGGACGAATCGGCTTGTAGATGCGGCGCATTGAGCTGATAATTAAAAATACCAGGCCTAGAGAGACGACAACGCCGATCGACACAAACACGGCAGTTTTGTTAATAGAATAATTTGAGCATGTCAACGGTCGCTGCGATGAATCTATGTTGTTGTTTTCATGATTGTGCGTTTGATTTTTGTCGTTGCAACTAAAAATATAAAAAACAAATAAAATGTTATCCAAATTTATTTACAAAAAATACATACTCTCCGCATAATTCAACTAGATTTAAACCGAACTCATCGATGTCATTCTCGCAGTATTTCTCGCATTGCTTATCGGCATTCATGTTCTCACAGTGGCGACCACCAAATGATTCAGTACAATGGCATACAGGTTCAACTTTATTCTCCAAAGTGCACCGTCCACCGTGTAAACAGTATCCCGTACACATATCTTTTTCGCATCGATCTCCAAAAAAGCCACCGTCACACAAACACTGTTGGTATCCAGTTGATGAAATTTGACATTTACCATTTAAACAGTAATTGTAACAACGAAGAATCTCACAACGTTCACCCTTGTATTCATTTGTACATATGCACTCTTGCGTTTTTGCAATAAATTCTCCATTATTCAGGCAGAAATCACTATGATACTCTGCAGCGGTGGAAGGTGGCAAAATATTTGAGTTATTATTCTTCAAGTCAGTCTTGATTAATTCGATAACCGCAAGACAATCGGTATTGTTGGATTGAGTGGACATAAAGTCGTTACGCCAAACGATACCCTTTGGCATGCTATCGAATGTAGCAAGTTTGACGGGATCGCTTGGATTTTTTTCAATGTCAGATAACTTCGATATCTTCCAAATGACATTATTCTTTTTGTCGGCCCAATAAACGAAATCGTGATCAACGGTCAAACCTATTGGGTCATTATCAAGACCAGTGAACAACGTTTTTCTATATTTACCGTTGAGGTCAGAACTTTCGACGCTAAATTGAGTACCTTCCATATCATTAACCCAAAAGAGACGCTTGGAAAATTGATCGACAACAATTCCGAATGGCATATATAGACCATTTGTGATCAAAACCTCGGCATTTGTGCCATCGATTGAGGCACGTTCTATGGTTGGGTTTTTATGATTCATATTCGTATAGTAGATCATCCGACGGCAAACATCAATAGCAATACCATATGGAATTTTGGTGTTGTTTAGTTCCAATAAAATTTTCGGTTCATCAGTCCCATCAACGGAAAACTGATATATATGCCTATTAAATGAGTCTGTCCAATATAATACACGCTCGAGCGGATCAAATGCGATACCCTGTACTAGTTCGTCTACGGTCTTTTTTACTATTTTGTCGATGCGATGATTTGGGTCATTGTCTTTGGCAATCTTCAACGAGTAGATTGTTCCGATATTATTTTTTGACTGATCGTTAAAATATAGTATATTTTCTGTTTCGTCGAACATAATGGCAGATAGTTCGTTGAACTGGTGCGCAGCTGAGACCGTGTGATTCCAGTTGGCATTAAAGAACATGACCTGACCTTCCGTTGTGACTGCAAAATCTGTAATATATTAAGAAAAAAATAAATGTATGCTTATCAATCAAATAATCTATATAGCCAATTGACAATTATTATATTAACGAGCATCTAAATATATAAACAACAACCTATATATCTACAGATTTTTTGAGAGTATCGCAAACTTTCGATTTTCGCTTGCCTTCTTCGTTCTCCCATTTTATGCTATTCACATACATAAAGCATATATAAGCATAATCATATATATTATATAGTTCACGATGGCCTACGTGACTAAAGCCACGATTTCATGCTATGTAAGCGCGGGCCAATTATTGATTGTGGTGTTCTAAGCAGTAATTCAATTCAAAACAATAAATTAAACAAAATGCCTTAAGTGACAATTATAAAAAAGATAATATCACATTTCGTAACAAAGTCTCGTACATAAATTAAATATGCGTACGTATTTGTTTATATTTACTGATTGTTGAATTCCATTGGCGAGTTCAGCGCAAAAATGAAATTATGCCAACTATTACTATTTTTCAACGAACATTATTGTGGCTTTTCGTATCAGTTACTTCGTATAAAACATTAATCATATTACTTAGAGAATAATATATTTACAAATTCTATTTAATTTGAATTGAAACATTTTAAACGTTCATATTTATAAATTTATAAGGTAGGTTAGTATATCAACAGATAGACGGAATCGTTGATTATTATCACACAATCCAAAATAAAATGTGTATGAGTTATATGGCTCATCAATTTATATAGATTATAGAGAGCACAATTTATTTTTGAAATAATTGTATAGAAAACTAGAGAAATAATTTAAGATCGTGAGTGATTTCCCACAATTCACAAAATAAAATCCAATCTATTTTTTCCTAAAATGTATGCAATAATTAAATGTAAAGATGTACAAAAAGTAAGTACTAGTTTTTGTTATTTGGGTTTAGAGAAATACACATTTTTGATTTCGTTAAAGATTTAATTTTAAACGAAATATTTCAATACTATCATTTCGATCAGAGATTGTTTGACAAACTTTGAATTCGTATTTTTTGTCAAACAACCACAATTCATTGTTTTTTAAATTTCTCAGGAAATCATTTTTTAACCAAAACTTTTTTTACGTTTCATCTTACAATTGGCATGTGAAGTATTATTAGTCAGTATATTGACAATGTATACAATGGGGCCAACCACACACACGCACACTGGCCCTATGTCCCACAAGGGATTACAGAATCCAATTTGATGATTATTAATTTATGTTCTTTACAACGACTTATGTAAGATGATACAAAACACGAATAATACATATTTTTAAAAGACTCGAGTAAAATCGGTTTTAATAAAAATACTCAAATTGTGTTCTTTTTTATTACACTAACAACATCTAAAGAAAATAATCAATTAAATTATTATTATTAAATTGTACGATATGTAAACAAACTCTAAATCACAAATTTGTTTTATTTGCGGAAGTATAATCGATAACAAATTTTTATTATACTGTAATAAAAGCAGCATTGTACGTGAAGCTATTTCAGAGTCAAAGATTTAGTCTAGCAACATATAGTTTAATTAATAAAAAGCTCAAAATAAGTTTAACCTCTTTCAATGCCAATGTAGAGCATGGCTCAGTATTTTTGCACAGATTACCCTGAACTTGAGACGTTCAATCAATTTGATTTGTAATTTCAACATAAATAATAACTTGAAAAATATTTTAGCTCTCCCACAAAAAAAGAATGGACATCAGTCCTTGATTGCCAATAGACAAGCACATTTCTTGTAGGTCATATATAAAATCAGTTCACTGTTTTAAAAGTGCTCTAAGAATTCTGGTTCATTGCACCATAACAACTTGAGGTTATATATATCGAGTATAGAAAAATTCACAATGCTTTGGTTTTTATTTCATCGGAGCCGGAAGTTCGCATTTTTACTTTCTAAATAATAACAATAAAATACAGCATTACTTTTTTATAGGCCATTTGTTAAAAAAAGTCAACGCTTATGTTTCAATGAAAGACCTAACAAAACATTATTTATCTATATATTTTCTAGACGCTATAATACAGCGCTGACGGCCATGACGTGCGTTTATTCAATTTTGCATAGAGCGAATCACATGCTTTTAGCTTTTGGGTCGATTACATTGCTTGAACCGCTTTTGCGTAATGCCGTTTTTGTTTTGCCAACATTATTTAAACTGTGCACTATTATGCAATTACCTGTCGTGCCATTTTTTTAAATGTGTAGTATCCGTATATTTTCATCTGTGGCGTAAAGTAGCCATTGAAGATGTGCGTAAACATATTCAGATACAATGCTAAATTTTCGTGACTATCTTAATCACACAGTTCTATTTTTGAACAAGTCATATCTTGCGCCAGCTCTACTACCAAATTTTGTATATAAAGGTGGACTTTTTTCACATACATACGTTTGTTGTTCGTAATAAGTCACATGCACATTTTTCTAAACATACATATAATACATATTACATAACTATATAGTATTCTGTTTGCTTGTGAATTGGGCTCAAGAGGAGTTAGTGAAACAATTCATTGATGTATATTTATGAACTCTTTGGCTTAGTATTTACTTTGATTTTGTAAGTATTTAGTATCAAAAAAATAATTAATAAATATATTATATTTACACATCGAAGTGTTATTTCCAATATACTTAAAAAGTCCAAATATTGTGGGCAAAAAGATAATGCGGAATGAACTAGAACACGAAGTTTATATAAACTATATTATAGTGTCTGAAAATCGTAGTATCGCGGCGCGCTATATACAGATAAGTATTTACACATCTGCGGTATTATTTATTTAATATATTTACAAAAACACAAATAATATTAATTTATATGAGAATAACTCGTTTAGATATTTCCCTATTGCTTTATTGAGAATATTAAATGCAAGAATAACAAAAATTGTTTTTGTCTTCTCGTATAATTTTTTTTTGCATAAAATGTCCATAATCAAAAAAAAAAACTCGTAATGTTTTTCTGCTAGCGGATATTTTGCATATAATATACACAATATCTTTTGAATGACGTATGTATATATTTTTTGAGCAGGCCTGTTGCTAAATTTTCTAACACAAGATAAGATTTTTTGATAAATGAGTGCTTATCAAAAAATCTTATCTATAATATAATAATAATAATATATGTAGGAATATGTTACTTTACTTATAGTAACAGTACTTACAACTTACTTAAAAGCCCCAAAAAATATGAAAGTACAGTGTAACCGGGTTTACACATGAAAGAAAATGTTTATATAATTTATAATTTGACAAGAAAAGTCGACAATGGTTTGTTTTGGAACAAAATAATCAACTCGCTAAGCTCGCTTGAAGTACATTGTGCGAACCATTGTAGTGACTTGTTGCAAATAATACCTCCAATCTTGGAATTGAATTTTGCCAAAATTAACTTCCCTATTATACAATATTGAATACAAGTGCCATCTATTTGGCACCAGTATATCCTGTTACAAGTACCGAATAGGGTCGTGCAAGTATGTCCAGACACGAAAGAGTGTGAAATTCAGGTTACTCTAGTCTGGATCCAAGCACGGAGCAAGATACCCGAAAACGGAAGCGCTGATAAACTGGCAAAGAAAGTATCTATAAGTTGATCATACTCAACCTGACAAGAAAGATTACTCAGTGCAGCCAAAAGTCTGGACACAGCCCCCAGGTTTGTCGTAATTCTGAGCAGACTATTGCTGGTGATATTTGGCAAATTTGCCGCCAACCATCAACTAAATTTACCGGGTCAATGTGACCGATAGTTCGCTATGGTTGGTAAATATAAGAATCCGGGCCACGTTAATTTTAACTGTTGACTCCGTTGTAAATAAAGATGGGAAATGATGGGTAAGCTGTGGAATTTAGGATATAGACCTCCATTAATTATTCAATTAGCTTAATTTGAAACATACCCTAATCCTCTCATGTACATCCACAAATTCTTGCAGCACAACGACATACAAATTGTCTGCTTTGTTTCCGCAAAAAATTTCAATAAGTTTTTTGTTTTTATTTGTTTAATTTAAATATTTTTATCATTATGTTTTGCTGGCACTATCTGAAATAGATTCTGTTTGTATTTTATTATAAGAAATCTGTGTATATAACTTTATAACACCTACATTCCTACATTTGTATATATATAACACATTTAACCCACTAGCCCGAATATGATAATGAAAAAAACGATTAGGCTAATATTATAATTTTATTTTATTTTTAGAAATAAACATAAAACATACTTTTTCTGTTTGCTCAAATTTCATAGTTCGATTTTTTAAAGCCGATTGGGCACTGTGCCCATATTTTAATTCAAATCTCACTTGACTTTTGCTTATAATTGACAGATATTGCATGAACAATATGTTAAAATGAAGCAAAATAAAGTCACCTGACATTTTAATTAAAATATGGGCACAGGTCACTTATATTTAATAAGTTATGTGAAGTTAGATCTGAGGTATTAGGTATATAGATCAAATTCATTTTTTAAATATAAATACTTTAAAACCGAATTAAAAATAATAATTGTAGAACGCATTGTCACCGGAAACGAGTCTATGCACACAGTTTCAGATATAGTTTCAAATGTAATTTCAAATTAACTTGAAATATTATCAAGGTCAAGATCGTAACACACATTTTTATTAGATATTATGATAAACCACGGAGTAAAGAGTATGGAGACGGCATACTTATAAAAAGTTGTAAGATTTTGTGCATATTATGAGAGCTCATGTTTTACAGTAGCGTCGGTAAATTCCAGATATGTTAGGGTCCTTCCATACTATTTACTCCGTGTGATATACATATATTTCATTATCACATAACATGTATGAAAAATGGCCCAAATATGTTATTGCACATAAGTTCGACTTGTCAATAAAATGATAATGTATGTATTATAGTTATTCTTATGTTTTATATAAATACAAATACAAATTATTACATTTTTTTTATTTATAAAATTCGTTACAACAAACAATCGCATTTAGAAAAATACAACAATATAAATTCAGCAACAAGTCAATCTGCGCTTATTGCGGTGTGATATTATTGAAATAATTAAATGTTTACAGGAAAATTGATCTTTGGCACTTTCATATACTCTTAAAAAAGCTATAATATAAACAACATAAAGATAAGAAGAATAACATGCCAAAATACATATAATGATGCAAATCTAGTCACATTATTTAATCGTTTCTGTTGAGCGACTTATTATTCGAATTTCTGCAAAATGTATTTTAATTGCATTTGTACTTTATACAAAAAATTTAGAATGCAGAATTTATGTTAAAAAGTATTTCCGCAATAAATCCGGTATCAGTGCACCGTGAAAAGTGCTAGAGGTACACAACTACAAACAGCACAGAGCTTACACACAAGGTTGTTCCGTCGTGTTGCACTTTGTTAGCACGACAAACGAACACACACATACATATACAATATATAAAGTACATATTTTCAAAAAAATATTATTTATTGACTCTTTTTCTTAAATGAGCAGTGTAATAACGTTCAATAATATCATCACATGACTATTTGAAGGTTATGGTCAACACTAAATGCAGATAGAAAGCGTAAAACCATGCCGATTAAGCACGATGCATAATTTTAAATAATGCATAATGATGACTGATTTTGTGTATTTTATAGCTGAACTAGCGTTCGCACATCGTAGAGGTCAGCGTTTGGGTTACATTAAAATTATTACGTACTGTAACCTATATGTTGATCATGTAATTTGTGAATAAATGTATTTCGAGGCTATTTAAAACGGTTGCATGTCTGGATAATTAAAAAAATAAGTGATTTTTTAATTTAAATTTTTTTTTAATCTAAATAGAAGTATACAAGTAATAAAAGTATTTAGCGGATTTAAATTTACACACAACATTGTTCATAAGCAAATGAATGAATTAACATTTATAAATTATTTGTCATGGCATGTGTGTTTACCATAATTATATATTGAACTATTCACATAACATTAATAAATTGTTTCAGAGACTTTATTTAAGGTAAACATTTACAAAGATCAAAGAAAAGTACGATTTGTTTTACCCAGAATTTATATTTGTTTGTATATAAGGTTTATTTGTTATAATGTATAGACAAATACAAATCAAATTAAAAATATTTTAATTTTATTATTGATCACCAATTGAATACCAATTTTCAAAATGTATAAGATATTGTTTTAAATTTGGATTATTTTATTTTGCAGATTCTTATAAAATAAAAGAAAAAAAGTATATAGAGTTGTTCGTAAAAAATAGTTTATTCAAACTATAATATAAAATATAAAAAGCCCAGAAACTTCTACGTCTTTGAAAAAATACCGGCGAAATAGATATTCACGTAGTGGGTTTTCTGTACACAGTCTAAATAGTATTTATGTACGTGTTCGTAAAAGTGGTTATTTCGAAATTTATAAATTATAGCAATTCTCCCCATACTGTAAACAGGTTGTATTGCATCAACTGGTTTTTTTTTCTTCATTTGGTTGACGTGTTTGACACTAAATAATAATAATTATAATATTCACTCAGGAATCTAAATCTCTATAAGGTTTCCATATAACAAAAAAAAAAAAACATTAAAATTAATTATGCATTCTAAAAACGGTTTCATTCAAACGAGATTTCAGAATTTGTATCTTATAGCTGAGGCCAATGCACTTTAAATACTACTAACTATGTGATTCAGAAATATATATATTGTATTTCGATTTCCAATAAGCAGCAAATAAACTGTTAAAGTTTAAAGTAGGTTTTAGTAAAAATACATATTTCTATTTATTAGAACATACAATACGATGTTTGTTTCTCACATTTATACAAAAACATTTGTGTGTACGTGACTTTTGCTTTTTTATGAATGGTGACGTTGAGTTGATTTCTATTATATTTTACGCTCATTTTTGCCGTATACACGCATACATATATCTTCACAATGCAGACAGCATTTAAAAACTCAAGAATATAATCTTAATTTTTTTTTAATTACATCAATTGTTCATAATTTGATGATTTATTCGCACGATTGCCGGCCACTTATTACTTGTCAAGTATTTTTAGCATGCACTTCAAGTTGAACATAGGGATACCTCGTGGTATTATCAGAAGACACACAACACACACACACACACACACACACACTCGCATAAATATAATATAACACCATTTGACATTTAGGCTGATAGTACACATTGAACGAGCAATGATAGCTTACCCCAAGATGACATAACAGGTTCATTGAAAACTCCTAAAAATAGCACCGAAAGAATCATCAAGAACGTTGAGTACTTTTCCATTATGGCAGGTTGTGCTTAATTGCAAGTTCATTCAAAATGGTAATCCAGACAGAGTTGAGACGGTCCGGTGAGTGTGACAATATCGAGAAATCAGACACGGTGTCAATTTTCTATAGAAATATTGTGAAAGGCGGATTGGTTTGAGAACACAAGCGCACGAGCGTGTTTCTCACTGCTATACGTGTTGTCGCGTCGCGATTACGAACTAAACTGATCGAATCGAATGCGGCGCCGACTGGAGTTATCAAAATTCTTTGCGAAGAACGCAAAAAGTGATAACATTTTTTCGATATTGATACACTCGTTTGTAGATTCCCACCATTAGTTGATTTAATTGTATTCATTAAAAGTGATTGGATTTTTGTATTGGCATTGCTTTTTGCAAATATCGCAGCACGTTTAAGTATGTATTGAGTATTGTGAAAGAGCGAGTAATACATATTACATAATTATGTAAAGTTGTACAAGACATAGAGATGTATGCATTTTGGTTTCTATTCTAAAATCTAAAAATAGAATAGGTATACGCGCTTGTCTCTCGCAAGCCTAGTGCACGTGAAGTAGGGAGACAGAAGAGAAATTGGAAAGAGATAAGGAAGTATAGCCGTAGTGTGGAGATAAATTGAAGTTGACATTTCATCAAATGCATTTAGTTTGTTTCGGAACGCAACCTTTTTTCTATGTTGTCATTTACCAATTATTTTAACAGATGACGCTGGTAACGAAGCTAATGTTAACATGACTTGAAGGGGACTAGGACTTTTACACCGCGGTCGACGCCACTTTTCGTTTGCTAGTGTTCTATGCCTTAACTCCACTACAAACCACATACCAAAAACCACGAACCTATATCTCTACATTTTGAGTTGCGTTCTAAAATCTTTAAGAAAATACAAAATAAATTTCAAACATCAAAAAATATCAATAACATAAATATTGATATTGTTATTGTTTGTGGAAGAAAATATTTCTGAAATAACCAAAAATTGTATGTTTACAAAAAAAATAGTTATACTGGCTCATATTACATCAACTCAACTTGATCGTTTTTTTGATCGTCTTTAACCTCACTAATATACCCTGCCAATTTGAAATACACATTAAACATTTACAAATGTAATATTTTTGAAGAGCTCCTCTAATATGAGGAAATACTTCAAAACATTTAATGTGCGACTAGCAGCAAGATGACGAAAAGGCATTTTATATATATTAGCTGCTAATTTTATTGTGTTATCAATTATTGTTTTTGCTTTGACAATAGTTTTTTATTATTAACATTGAAAAATATTATGACATACGTCATTTAAAGTTTAAATATATATGTGCGTGTACAGATTCAACTCTCCATTGGTATATAACGCAGGCCGCACACATGCCACTCTTGAATGTCCGTAAAAAATATGGCCACGCATGTATTCAAAATCAAATCACATAAAGACAAGAGTGGCATGTGTGCGGTCAAAGCTTCTCGTGACGCTCGATGTGATCGCTAGTTGGCAACAGTCAAGAGTGCCATGTGTGCGGCCTGCGTAACATATAAAAAGAGCAAAGGTTAAGAAACGGTATATACATTGCTAGTCATAATTATAAACATAAAGCTACCAAACTAAGCTCACTGTCCGAAATAAAGGTAAGTGAATACTCATCTCTCAACTCTTTTCAGGGAGCAAAAAGTATGTCATAGAAACCGCAATAAATACAATAAGAAAGACACACTACACAAACTAACACACCAGTTACTACAACAACAAATTCAATTACAAAAAACATTTCAATGGACGAATATCGAGATAAAAGAAAAAAGAAGAAGTCGATGACCATTGTATGTTTGAATAAATATGACAATAATTTGGTGTATTTATCTTCTAGAACGTACCATTTACATAAAATCTTAAACCAGCTTCCAAAACTATTCATTTTTTAATGCGCATAACCCTATATGGGGTAGTGCACGATTGTACAACGTAATATTAAATTATGGACACATAATAGAACACATAGAAACAGTTTTCCGCGGATTAATTTCAATGAATCTTTTGAATCTAGCGTGGGTTCGTCAATTTCTGCTTGGAAACCACACTATTTAAGTGTTGGTACAAATTTTGTTTCGAATCTCAGTAATTGTGGGATTAAAAGTATTTTGCATTTTTTTTTGTTAAGCTGAGCTCAGCGAGTCCGAGAGAGAGTCTGAGAGTCACAGGTACATCGGAGTGAATTACTGCAAATTCAAAAAGCCGTTTACTTTTTTGGATCAATCAATGTAAATTAATTTTTCTGGACAAATTTCTTCTAAAAGTGATTTGAAAAGCTGATGGGGGTATACGATTGGACTAGTTGTGTCTTTTTGTGCTTTGTAAGTTCTAGTAGTACTATTTTTTCCAAGTTAAGCGTCCAGGGTTGTTTACTGTCTGGGAACTTTTCTTTGATGTGCAGGTCTAGCTTCGTTCATTAGTTTGTTAGAAGTGTTTTTAACGGTTTTGGACATCTTCGGTCGTTATCATTATCGTTTATAGCTTTAAATATTGACCATTTTATAAAACTCCTGATTTTTAAATAAGTTTTCATGTAGATGGGTTGACGCCTTTGTTGTAGTTTTGTAACTGCTGCTTCTGCTAGAATACATTTTACAGAACATAATTCATCCTTTGCAACTGTTTTTAGAAATTAGTTTAAAATCTCTATTTCTATTTTACTATTGTTAATATATATGAACAAATGACAGTTGGGACCACCGTTTTTCCTAGTTTTTTTCTGCAAAAGTGCATTGTTTTAGCTTTTTTGTATTAGACTTAGTGAAATGTTCGTTAATCTTGTTTAGTACTGAATGTGTTATACTTTGAGTGTCGGCCCGGTAAAATATATATCGCCAGCAGTTTGACGGTTTGGTAATTTTCTATTATTTCCATTATTGTATTATTAGCATATTTGTGCAATAAGTTTTTGATTCGGAATAACGGAACAATATTTAATGACATCAATTAATATATACACACGCACCCTGACTATACAATAAGTGTTAGAGGGGGAAGTTGGCCAATTGGCAAATTCTCAAGTAGCAAAAACACGATTCGCCAAAATTTACGATGCGCCGAAAAACATTTGGCCGATTAACGATTGGCAGAATAATACGTTAATAATAATAATAATAATAATACGATTGACAGAATACACTTTTATCCGACACACTCTTACCCAAGACACGACACAAATCAGCTGTTTTACATTTTTTTTTACAAATTTAATGATGAATTTACTATAGATAATAATTGATATAAATACATAAATAATAATTATTCTAGCGATAATATAATTAATTACTGTAAACAAAATTATATATATATATATTAAATTAAGGTGGTATGTATAGTATCGCAATTTTGTTGTCTCTGTTCATTTTGTGGTGAGTGCACAAATGATATGTTATGTATTTTGCCTTATTTCTCACAGATGATGTCTGCTGCAACACAACCAATAAAGACGCAGCCCATTATTTGTTGCTTATATTTTGTTATGACATGACATTTATAATTCAGCAGCTATTAAGCATCAGCTGATAAAACCTGTATATGATTATATTTCATTGTTTTTGTTCTAATTTGATTTTAATATTATCAAAAAATAATAAACAATTTTATAATTTTTTATATTTATCCAAATCACAGAACAAAACTTTCAAATGGCTGAGTTTTTGGCAGAAGACAATAGTTGTGGCCAGAGTTTATTGCAAATTGTAGCAGTAGGTAATGCTATCATCGCTGAAATTTTACGATTAAAAGATTACATTCCGGACGTGTTTAGGTTGCTCTCATAGCATTAATTTCAAGTCTGATTGATTACATTTTTATAATATTGCAGGCTTGATAAAAAGGAAGAACAGACAAAGTATGCAGATATCGTGTTGGACTTTAGTTACTTTAAAATATCAAAGGCGCATGATAAAAAAATTGAAGACAATTCCGTATGTTAAAATTATTATTATAAATTATACTTTAGATAAAATTACCTTGTAAATACAATTAAAACTAGGAACTGCAAGACCTCGACGATGGATTTCGAGAGAATTACATTGAAATTCTTACTCGATTTTATCTGGCATTTGATAGTATTCAACAGTATGTTACTGTCCTTAGAAACTTTGTGCAAGAACTCAACGATGGGTACTACATTCAAAATACACTAGAGAGTGTGCTTCAGGACGCAGAAGGCAAACAATTAATGGTAAACATAGTTTTATTGTTCGCATAAAATTGTTACTTGATGTGAATTATTCATGTTTAAGACGGAGTCCTTGTATTTGTACGGAGTTATGCTTCTTGTTGTCGATCTGCATATTCCTGGTCAAATTCGAGAGCGTTTATTGGTGTCGTACTACCGATACAATGCACAGAGTACTCATGGAATAAGTAACATTGATGATGTATGCAAATTGTTGCGATCCACTGGTTTCCAGAATACTCCAAATGCCAAGAGAGTATCCAACTACCCAGAAGATTATTTTCGGTAATTAATTAATGTTGCATAAATATTACTTTAAATGTTATTTAATCATATTTCTGTGAAGGCGTGTTTTGTTGGACGAAACTTTTGTAGAGATGACGATCGGACGTCTTCGTTCAGACGATATTTATAATCAGATTTCAGTATATCCTCTACCTGAACACCGACCAACTGCACTCGCGAATCAAGCCAGCATGTTATTTGTGTGTATGTTCTTTTCTCCGCAAACCCTTCAGAAACAATCTGCACGAATGCGAGAAGTAGTCGACAAGTTCTTTTCGGACAATTGGATTGTATCGGTTTACATGGGAATCACTGTTAATCTAATTGATGCATGGGAACCGTACAAATCTGCTAAAAGTGCACTTTATAATGCAGTTGAAACATCGAACATTAGGGACAAGTCGATTCATCATAAATCAAGTTTACATGATCTTTTACCGAAAACTCGTCAATACCTCAAAGAAGGTGCTCTTACAGAATCCATGTTAATTAAAAACATTACCAAAATTATTGTCTTGCTGCGGGAATGTAATGTTACGTTGCGATGGCTCATGTTACACACAACAGGTGTTATTATGAATTTCGGTCTATGCAAAAAGGTGAAAACAGTACAAGATCAAGTTATCAGTGACACAGCATTCCAGGCTATCGAAATATTTGAACTGCTATTGAATACTAGTCAGTTGGAATTAAAAATTCGTGACATAACAAAATTTCTGCTTTCAGAAAAGGAAGAAAGATGGCTAAAGTACCGCTCGGAAACCGCAGACAGATTATCTGACCTAAGTGAAGTATTTTCAGGACAAAAAACCCTAATTAAAATTGAGAAAAATGACAATCTAAAGGATTGGTTTTCAGCCATTGGAAAAGAAGTTTTGTTGTTAAGCTTTACAAATGCAAATGTATCAGGGCGCACAATAATTCATCTCATTCAAGCTCTTGAAGAAGTTCAAGAATTCCATAATCTTGATGCTAACATGCAGGTCAAACAACATTTGACTGAATGTCGTCAGTTTTTGTATGATATGATTCAAACGGTTAACATAAAAGAGGAGACTCTTATAAATATACAATTAATTGGCGATTTAAGCTATGCCTGGAAAAATATAGATCGTTATACTGAGATCATGCAAGACAGCATTATAAAACAACCAAATCTAGTATCAAAATTAAGAGCTACATTTTTGAAACTTGCAAGCGCACTTGAAATTCCTCTGATGCGTATTAACCAAGCCCACAGTGAAGATTTGGTATCCGTGTCACAGTACTACAGCAATGAACTTGTTAATTATGTAAGGAAAGTTGTTCAGATTATTCCGGCTACAATGTTTGGTATACTGGCAAAGATCATTCATTTGCAAACAGAAGTTATTCGTGAATTACCAACAAGGCTAGAAAAGGACAAACTGCGCGAGTATGCACAATTGGAAGAAAGACACACAGTGGCTAAGTTAACACACTCAATTTCAGTATTTACGGAAGGTATTTTGATGATGCAAAAGACTTTAGTGGGTGTTATTGAGTTGGATCCTAAGAAACTGTTAGAGGACGGTATTCGAAAGGAACTAGTGAAACATTTATCGGAAGCGTTGCATACTGGACTTGTATTTGCCCCAAAATCTAGAGTTTCAGAACTTGAAACCAAACTTCAGGCATTAGCTAAACTTATCGATGGCTACCGTAGATCCTTCGAATACGTACAGGACTATTTAAATATTCATGGCTCACGAATTTGGCAAGAGGAAGTAAGCGCAAATTAATATTTTTATCTCGTAATAGTTGGAATTAATTCATCATTTCACCATAGATGTCGCGTTTAATTAACTACAATGTCGAGAAAGAGTGCAATGGATTCTTGCGAAAGACAGTCCAAGAGTGGCAGTCTGAATTCCAAGCAGTTGCAATTCCGATTCCAACATTCGCTCCCGTTGACTCGACTTCGGTAAATTTCATAGGTCGCTTATCACGCGAAATTCTGAAACAAACTGATCCTAAGTATATATTACTATAATCTTCTATGTTTTTGATTATAGAATTTTCTTAATTTACAGAACTACTATATACATTGAGCTGACTACCGCCTGGTTTGATTATAAAACACACAAGGAATTGTTGAGCATGTCGTTTTTCTCGAATATATCGGAGGGTATTGGACCAGTGGGCCTAACTGGTCTGGATCGGCTGTACTCGCATATGATTGTGGATAATCTAGAGCAACTATTCTCTGCGTTACATAAAAACATACTGAAAGAGAAAGTGTGGACCGAATTATTGAACGAATTGGCACAAGATTTGGCATTACCGTTCCATTCTGCTGATATTAGGCAACCCAGTAAATTGTTTGGCTCCTATCTGTCTAGGTGTGTTAAACTATGGCCGAGTTTCCTCACTTGGATAATGGGCATAGGACAAATGCAAATACTACGCAAGCATATTTCGTACGAGTTAAATAAGAGCTGTAAGTTTAATTCTAAGAATTTGGAAGCATCACTAAGAACAATGAATGAGTAAGTAATATTTGGTAATATTTTCAATATCCAAACTGATTGAAAACAATTACAGAGCTATTCTCTTACAAATCAAAGAGCATCATATAGATCCATCGAAACCTTGTCCTTCAACTGAACTTCTCGTAGAGCTAAACAAACATCTTGAATTCGCTGGCATATACAATCCATATCATAAAGTCTACGTTTTAAATAAAAATTCCAATTATTTTGCCTTATTTGTTTTTGTGTTTGTCATTGCTCAACTGCCAAAGATTCACCACATCAAAGCAATATCCACGTTGACTTCTTTGCGAGCTTCTGAGCAAATAGATGGGTATCCACTGGTTGTAGGTGTCGCTACAGTATTAAAACAATTTCATCGAGACATTTTGGATGGATTTATTGAATATTTGTGTCAATATACGTTAGTCTACGTGGATTTCAATTTAAGGTAAGGTCGTTTAATATAAATGCATTTTTATTAAATTATAATATTTATTATTATTAGTTCGAAACGAGAACTTTCCACGGAATCACTGACGTCTTTGCACTTCCTAATTACGTTTACTCACGTGATGGGAATGCCCAGAGAAGTACTTACCAGACATATTCCTGAGGTGATACTAAATCAATTCGAATATCTTTCTGAAAAATTGTAATTTACTTTATATCTGTTTAATCAAATAAAACAAAC
>JANSTU010001638.1:0-18968 GCA_027564075.1 Bolitophila hybrida
TTGTAAGGAGAAACATTTTATAATTAATATTAATTCCAACACTGAATATACATTGAAATATTATTATATAGTTTAATAAGTAGCTGAATTTTGTTGATTTTTCTATATCTGGTAGGCCAATTTTGTGCAATATAAAATTAGAAATAAGAAAGTGCTGCTTGACAACACATCAGAAACTAATTTATAATGTTAATAAATATAATGTAAAAAACTTGGTGTATCAAATAAAATATTTTTTTATTATAAGTTTCTCGATTTAGAAATAATTATGTTTCTAAACTGTATTTATATAATTTCATCAGTTAGTTTGGAATTTACTTACATTAAATAATATCAATGAATATTATATAAACAGTTGCATGGCAAAAAATATACTAAAATAAATTTAAAAAAATATGAATGCATGTGTTTTTTTTCGTCAACGCTGGGAATTTATTCTTGCTACTTATTCAAATTTTGATGATGGAATCTGATGACAACTTAAATTTACTCGATCTTTTATTTACTTATGATACACTATGTCAAATTGGCTTGACAAAACGCCCGTCAAGCCTGTCTGATGTCAAGCCAACTGACACCTGTGACCGTATTCTACTAAGCTCAGTGAGCCGTTTTGACAGCTCAGGGACCATTTTGCTATTATACACACACCGCACACCGGATTCATTGACCATTACGGGTTCACACGAGCGGCGGCTCAGTGAGACATTTAGTAAAATACGCCTGCTGGCTACACTAGATAAGCTCTTATTGATGAAACAAATACAAAGATGGCGGACATTTTGGTCAATGGTGTTTACACTGAAATGACATTCGTTGTTCAGTTCTTTGAAAAATGTTGAAACGAAAACATAAAAAAAAATGTTTGCTGCTGCTTTAACAGGTGTTATTTTATTAACAGAGGAAGAGGAGGAAGAAAATCAACCGGATAAAAAGTAAGTTAATCGGAAAGTGTGGGTCCGAGATTTATTATTGAATCGAGAAGAACAGTCATTCTACGTTGCTCCCGCTCTAGCATTTCCGCAATTTTCATCATGTCATTGTGTTGGAAACTGCGGTCTTTGTATTCGGCACAACTAAAGTTCCACAAATGCGCACGGGGCTCAAAATATTTGATTAATTTAAATACATCCTCTTTCTCCCCATGTTTTTCCGCAAGTTCGAGTACGTATTTTCTTCTCAATTCCACCCATATTCAAACAAAACAAAATAGCAGCTGAACAGAAAAAACCTATGGCGCTAAACAAACAAACGATGTTCACAATTCAAATTCGAATTCGTCAAGCCAGTGGCTTACACCTACCGGCATATTTGTCAGTTGTCAAGCCAAAAACTGACATGGCTTGACGGATGTATACACTTGACTTGACAATATTCGTTAAATAATTTGACATTTTGTAAAGAAGTGTACACGTAGCATTATACAAAATGTATAGCACCAAATCTAAAACCGAGTCTAAAACTATTCAAAAAGAAAAGCAATGTATTGTATAATTTAATAAATAATCTGTTATAGAATTAATACACAAAAGAAATAAACTTTATACTTAATAAAAAGGTCTTACAATTTACGTGTTTTGCTGGATGGATGACGGTAAATCAATATAAATACGGATATAATAATAATAAATGAGATGAATAATTTATATACTATATATGTAGGTATACATTACTGTCTTATATTATTAATAAAAATATGTGAATATACATACATATATCTTGTAAGGAGACATTTTTTGTAGTCGGCGATATAAATTCCAACACTGATTATACATTTATATTTTTATTTAGTTTAATAAGAAGCTCAATTTTGTTGATTTTTATATGATAGGCCAATTTTGTTCAATATAAAATAATTAATAAGAATGTGCTGCTTTACCACACATCAGAAATCAATCATCAGTGAATCAAATATTTGTTTATATTTTAAGATTATCTATTTGAAATAATTGCATTTCTAAACTGCATTTATATAATTTTATCATTTTGTTTTATGTGTAATATAATTACATTAAATTACAATTATGATTATTATATAAACAGTTAAAAGGAAATATTACATTAAAATATAATACTATTTGTGTTATTTTTTGTCAACGTTGACAATTTATACTTGCTACTTATTCAAATCAAATGAAAACTTAAATTTAATCTATATTTTACTTATTTACATAAAATGTATAGCACCAAAACTAAAACTATTTAAAAAGTCTGTATATACACAGTAAGGTAAATTGTATAATTAAAAAAAATAATCAGGTATAGAATTACTACAAAAACCAAAATAAAGTATTACTTAAATTTAAAGTATTATATATTATTTATGTAGATACTCTGTATACTTAATAAAAAAGGTACTACTTTCATAAACGGGGGTTTTACGGAATGGTTTCATCGGAAAACTAATATAATCTGTGGAAATAAATGTGATGAATTATTTGTATATTATGTAGAGGTATACATTTATTATATTCTTAATGTCTAATAATAATAATATGTGAATATACGTACATACATCTTGTAAGGAGAAACATGTTATAATTTATTTTAATTCCAACACTGATTATACATTTATATCATTATTTCATTTAATAAGAAGCTGAATTTTGTTGATTTGTATCTTGCAGGCCAATTGTGTGCAATAAAAAATTAAAACTAATACAATACACATATAGTGTTTTTTTTTTTATATTTTAAGTTTCTCTATTTGAAATAATTTCATTTATATAACTTTATCATTTAGTTTTATATGTAATATTTTAAAAATAATTACATTAAATAATGATTATTATATAAACAGTTAAAAGGCAAAAATGAAATGCGATAAATGAAAATTTAATTTATATTTGATTATTACTTATATAAAATGTATAGCACCAAAACTAAAACTATTTAAAAAGTCTGTACATACACTATGTTAAAGTATTGTATAATTCAATAAAACAATAATCAGGTATAGAATTAATACAAAACAATATAACAAAAATTATTTCAATTTGAAGTATTAAATATTATAGTTATGTAAATAAACTTTGTACTTTATAAAAACAAAAAGTTCATTCATTCATTTACTGTTTTGGTTTTGGCTGAATGGCTGGTACATCGGGAAATGAATATAAATAATCATGTAGCTCCTGTGGAATATCCAGGCGGGTATATAAGTATTTCAAAAAAGATCCATCGCAGACTGGATACCCGGATGCTGGTACCGTCTTACGGCTACTTATGTGAGCACAGACACAAGTTCGAATCACAATTCGAGACAGTTGTTTCAGTGTCAATGGAGTTAAGAGGGTTTTGTTCAAGTACACCTCGACCTCAAATCTACTCTTTTTTTTATTTTTTTCTGATGAATCACAGGGACGCTCGTAAGAAGGTACAATCATTCCAGCATAAACTTGAAATAAAAATAAACATATTTACATATATTAACTTTAATGTACACATTTTAATAAAAATAGTGACTCACCTATCAATTTCATCATGCTTAAATTACTTATTTTGCGCAATAGCAATGCAATGTCCAAACAACAGTCTTGGCTGATCTTTAAATTTACATCAGCTCCCTGTATTACCAAATGTTCGGCAATTTCATACTTATCAACCATGATAGCTTGAAAAAGTGGTGATTCTCCCCAGTAGTTTAATGTATCAATGTTTACTCCATGCTGTAACATAATATCGGTAATAGCTTTGAAATTATTGATTGACGTCGAGTACTCGATGGTATCGTGCATAACCATGTTGCTAAAATCTTTTAGATTAAGCATTGCACCGTTATCAATGAATAAACGTATAAGCTCAATATTCTGATAACGAATAGCCAGAAGAAGTGGAGTCCAGCCGGTTTGATCACGTACATGTAGATTAACTCCATAATGTACAAGCATCGTTGCCATTTGTGTCATATCTTTTCGGATGCAGTAGTGAACAAGATAATCGTTAACAAATAAACGGGCCCCGGCAGAGAGCAGTCGATCGACAATTTGTTCATTTGATGTTACAATTGCAACATTCAAAGGCGTTAGTCCTTGGGAGTCATGCGTGTTTAATTTGGCACCGCGATCAATGAGAACATTTGCAGTTTCATTATTTTTACTGACAATAGCCCGAAGCAGTGGAGTTTGTTCGACAATACAGGTTGCATTGATATTTGCACCAGCATCCAGTAATAATGAAATCTATAAACGAAGAAATTAAATATTATTTAATATTGAATGGTCAGATTTTACTTACGCTGCTTGGGCATCCATCTATAGCTGCCTTATGTAAAACCGTTTCCAATTTATCAAATGTCTGACCCTTTGGATTGGCTTTGTGCTTTAACAATAGTTCCACCATAGCTGGATATTTGACGGCCAAATGTAATGGAGTTAAGCCTGTGCTTGTGGTGATATCAACGGGTGAACTGTATTTTAGAAGAATCTCCGCACATTTTACATTGCCCATAATTGCTGCGTAATGTATAGGTGCATAACTAAAGGTGTCCAGACAGTGGGGATCCTTTATACGCACAGTATTTGCGAGCATGTCACCAGTTTTCTCTATAATTTTTGCGTAGTATCTGAAATATTGTATAATAAAAGATAATATAAATGAGTTTTGGAAAATCGATCGTACATGTACAATTTGGACCATTCGTCGTCAGGTGTCGTTGATTTAAGCTGAATCTCCTCCTCCCACTGCAAACCCTCCATACCTTCGGGTGTCTGTTCAACATCTCGATTAAGCAAACTGCAGGATCCATCTTGATCTGGATCACTGTAGCAGGACTGTAAGAGAATCCGAAGAATTTGCGATTCTTTCTTAATAACAGCATAACCGACAGCCGAGTGACCAGAAGAGTTCATTTTAGTGGCATTCAATCCTAAATCGTAAAAAAAAATATTTTATTGCAATTGCAATATATTGAAAAAATGTCGTATAATTATTAATGCGAACCTTCGTCCAAAAGCTTTTTCACATTTTCAATGTCCCGCTGATAAATGTACTTGCAAATTTCATCTTCTGGATTCTGCTGTATTGGTAGTGTCGAGTTTTCCATGGTTCTTTCAGGAATCTCAAGAGTAATATTTGCAATAGAAAAACTTGATTGTATTCACAAGCAAATTATCTTGTTTGTACACAGAACGAAAACAATAGTCTAATCAGAATAAGGAGACGTCAAACATATTGCAAAATGGCTGACGAAAAACAGAATAGCGGAAAAATATTGATTTTAAAGGGTGTGTTGTACGGTAAGTTTAGTTCAACGTTTCAATTTATTATTTTTGATTTTCAAAATAATTACAAAGAAATCACAATTTCTCGCTGATTATTTTATAGTATTACATTTTTGGTGGTAAATTCACCCGAACCGGACTTTTATGTTTACCCAAATTTTAGAAGGGTTGGGGGCTTTTGATATCAAACGATAGGAAATTTAAATGTAACTATGTTTAATTTTCTAAATCCCACTACCCTTAAGAGAAATAGGGGCAAAAAGGTTTTTTTTGGAATTTTGTCTATATGTCAATTATTAAAAGCGGGGGTAACAGAGGTATACCATTTTTGTAAGTGTTGCGTGTTTTCATGCAAAATCAATAAATCAGACCGTACGTGTTTTAAATAAATAAAAATAAATAAAAAATACACTGTAAAATTTGACCACACATTATGTGTTTTCGCAGTGTCTGCTTTATATCCCATGTTTTCGATGTGAAATTTTCGAATCTTACGTGTTGTCATACACTGCACCGCCTTAAATGCTCATTCCCAAGGTAATTTGTCTGTGTATGTATCTAAAAAATCTTAGTTATATATTAGTTTCTTTAATCCCTATTCGGGACATAGGGCATCAACGGTCGCTAACCGTGGAAGAGTGCAGGTGTGTTTTATGCGTGTGCAAACCGAATCTTGACGGATGAACTTCTCTACCTACCTCTAATAACCTGTTCTGTAGAATCTTTTTTTATAACGAATCAAAAATCTTAGTAATATAATTATTTAAAATATATTTAAAAAAAACAATAAAAAATATTTTATTATATGTATATACAAAATATTACAAATATATAAAATGTATGCGTTTAAAGAAAGTTTTTTTTATCATTTTAAAAACCAAAACCTGTAAAAATAAAATAAAAAACTATGCTGTAACATGCTCATCGTCATCCATTTCCTCCTTTACGTACACAACCTCAAACTGTCCGGCTGGTGTTACTTCGTTATTTTCACTCAAGCTTCCGTCATTACAAAACTGTCTGTGCATTTTCAGAACCTTCTTATTCTCAAATAGTTGACTGCAAAGCGTACAATTGACTGGACCCGAGTCAATGTCCTCGTCGGCAATCAATAAGATGTCATCTGATTCGGGAGCGCATAGACGCACATGTGTACTAAACACCGGTTCCGAATGATATGTTCGTTTGCAATTTGTACAAGTGTATGTTTGTAATTGATGAATTTTAGAGTGTTTTCGTAGATCGACCTGACTATCGAATGACGCCGTACAACCGATGAATGAACACCTAACTGGTTTAATGAGTAATTCGGTTGTTTGACTCGATTTATTAGGAAGTATTTCAGCAATGCTAGGCATCGTTGTTGTTGGGCTTATCTGATTACTAGAAATAGATGATTCATCTACTACCGATGTTTTATTATGCGATTTCTGGTGTAGCTCGTAAGTAGATTTTATCGAAAATTTCATATTGCACACTTGACAGGTAAATGACGAATTTATATCTGTAGAACAAGTTGATATGAATTACTATTAAATAAATAACAAACCGAATCATACCAATGTGATTATGTAAATGCATAAAAAGTTCCTGTCGAGTGCAAAATTGATCGGTACACAGTATACAGTCGTAAGGTCTCATTATCGAATGCATTTCGGCTTTGTGATAACCGTACTTAACCAAACTTTGAAATTCCTCCTGACACACACTACATCGGAGATTACTTTCTAAATAAATAAATCATATTAGCATAGTTTTATAAACATAACGATATTATAATCTTACCTATATGATCCTTCAGGTGTTTCTGAAATTTCGCACGTGTCGATACGCTTTCACGACATATCTGGCAAGTGTAGTTCATTCTCAACGAATGCCGTTTATCGTGTGTGGCCAAAGCCTGTTCGGTGTGAAACACCTTATTGCACTTAAGACACGCAAAGTCATCTGTTTTATGAAAGGTTTGGTGTTTTTGTAATGCCTCTGCAGACATAAAACTATCTACACAACGGTCGCATGAAAACAAGGCCTTACAAGTAATACGGTGATATTGTAAGGTCTGACTGCGAACAAAAACCTTTGAGCAAACGTCACACTTGAACATTGTTCTTTCCTGGTGAATGATGGAGTGGTCTTTTAGTTTACGCACTGATATGAACTGTTTGTCGCATTCAGGGCAATTGTGTTTCGGTATTGTATCATCATGTAGACTTCGATGCTCTTTGAAAGTATCATACGTGTAGAACACTTTACTGCACTCGGGACACGGATACTCGCCGGTGCCTGTATGTCGATTGCGTACGTGTCTCACAAGATCGCCCTTGTGATTGAACGCATCTTCGCAAAAATCACACTTGTGCAATCGCTCGGAATCAGTTGATACACTTAAGTAATAATAACAATACATATACAATTTCTAAATACATTTAAAATATATTTTACCTCTTTCGATGTGTGGTCAAATGTTTATCCAAACTTTGTGATTTACTGAATTCTTTAGAACAATCTGACTCCGGACACTTGAATCTTGTTACAGCATTGGTCTTGCCGTGTCTTATTGTCTCGTATCGTCTTCCTTCGTGCATCTGTATCTTGTGCATGGTTCGTTCGTGTGTGGCCGAAAATGATCTAGAGCACTCATCGCATGGATACATTGAAGTTCCCGAATGTTTTCTAAAATTGTATATTTTATTTACAAAATTATTTAAAACCAAAAATAAAGCTATACTTTTTTATATGATTATTTAAACCGGATATAGTGGAATACGATTTATCACATCCGGTTTCCCGACATGAAAACTGTCCAATAGACGGCGTTGGCAGTGGATCAAATTGAAAATACGTTTTATTTGTAGTTTCATCAAAGGTCTCAGCAGTTGACACAACCAGCGTAGTGGGGGCAATAATATCCGTCGACCCAATGTGATAATTATTGCTTGTTAAAGCTATTGGTGCGGAGTACATTTGCTCTGGATTCCATTGCTGCTGGTTATAATGACCTGCATAAGTCTGGAAAAAAATAATAATAATATTTTTAAGACAGTTTTGTGTATATTAATAGTATTATGTTAAATCTTGACCTTGAATATTTTATAATTAATTATCTGATTAAATTAATCATAATAATACCAAAAATAATATTATTATGATTATGTGTATGTTTCAAATAACGATAGTTTAACGGCCTTACCTCTGGATATATATAAGGACCCTCATAAAGATTGCCAGATTCTGTATATTGCAGTTGAGACCTTGAGTTAACATTATTAATGTCATCACGATTTGCACTGTTAAGTCCGTAGATATGATTTAAATAAATCTGATTAGCGTTATTCATTTTCTAAATTATTTCTATTATAAACAATAATTACGTTTTTCCGTTTAATGTTAATTTCTTTTTCCCGAAACATTAAATACAAAATTGAGTGTTCGAATCCATTGATAAGCAAGTGTTTGCGTTATGGCCATACCATGACCGCAATGATTAAACATAAACAAATGACAGTCCGAGACAAACGAGCAATGAATACGTTTAATTCTACCGAATAAGCTGACGTTTTCGGCGTACTGCATTATCGACAGTATTGTTTCTGCTCGCTACTACGAATTAACGCAAACTTCATAACATTCATTCCCAACAGAGTTCTTTTTCAACATGTCTGGAAAGATGGCTAATCGCGGGGCGAATGCCCGTCGTGCTCAGGAACAGGATAATACCATCTCCTACGTGCAATGCGATGGCTTGGTAAGTAAACTAGTAAACTAGATGCATAGTATTATCAAAAAAAGTTAAATATATCCTATCAAATGACCACGAATTAGTGATTTGTACGGGTGGCATGGTACCGTGTTTGACATTTCGCATGCCGTGTGTCACGTTCAGACTTATCGATATAAAATGGCGATACCGATTCGTTTAAAAATAAATACATTTATTTAAGATGGTATTTTTTATTTACAGGCTGTCATGAAAATGGTTAAACATTGCCATGAGGAGTCTACTAGTAACCTGGAACTGGCCCAAGGTGCACTTCTCGGTTTGGTCGTCGACAAGCGTTTGGAAATCACAAACTGTTTTCCATTCCCAAAGACCTCTGATGAAACTATGGACGAAGAAGAATATCAATTGGCCATGATGCGTCGTCTTCGTCGCGTTAATGTTGATCACTTCCATGTCGGCTGGTACCAGAGCTCCGATGTTGGCAACTTTTTGTCACTGCCATTGCTCGAATCGCAGTACCACTACCAGACCAGTATCGAAGAGTCTGTCGTTGTCATTTATGACACCCAAAAATCTGCTCGTGGTTTTCTGACACTGAAAGCTTACCGTCTGACCCCACAGGCCATCGCCATGTACAAGGATGGTGATTTCACTCCGGACGCACTTCGTCAGTTGAAAATCAGCTACGAGAGCCTGTTCATTGAGGTGCCAATTGTTATTCGTAATTCGGCTCTCACCAATATCATGATGTCGGAACTGTCCGAGGTTGTGCCCGAAGAAGATGGCACACATTTCTTGGACCTCGGTACCGCCGGTGTACTTGAGAATCATTTGCGTTGTCTGATGGAACGTGTCGATGAGCTCAACCAGGAAGCTACCAAATTCAATAAATACCAGCAGTTGGTCATTCGACAGGAACAGGTATGTACAAAATACTTATAAATCGTGTGGTGCATTTAATCAACTTTAAATTCCGTTTTACAGGAAAAACATCGTATGCTCGCTAAACAGGCACAGGAAAATGCCAACCGAACGGCCAAGGGCGAAGCTGCTCTGCCCGAGGAAGATATCACCAAGTTGTTCCGACCATTGCCAGTTCCACCAAGGCTTAACTCAATGATTGTATCCGGTCAGATCAATACATACTCGCAGCATATTTCCCAGTTCTGTTCGCAGTCGCTGGCCAAACTTTACATTACGCAAGCCCTGCAAGGAGCCAAGGAAAACAAAAACTAGGCATAGGTATTTTGTGTATAATAAACGCGATACACACCGAATTGTTTGTTGATCAAGTAAACTAATTGATAATATATATTTCGTTGTCATTGCAATTTTTTTTTTTTTTTTTATGACATAAGAATTGGTATTTGAAATACTTGGAAGGTGTGAGTACTTCGAAGATATAAAACTACAAATGTTTGGTGATTACATTAATTTTTCCTGCAAAGTGAAAATTTTAAATTCAAGTAAGTATAAATATACAATCGTTGGCGGTATGAATTCTTGTCACTGCCACAACTCTTCTCAAATGAATTTTCGTCGCCAAATTATGTGGTGAGAAGAATTCACTGCCGAGAAGTGCATTTTTGTCACCAAATCATAATAACCAATGAAAAGGGTTTAAAACTGAACACAATTCGAGTATTTTATGTTATTGTTGTTGTAAAGGCATTTAGTGACAAAAATGCAAACCTTTGCAGTGCATTTCACATTTTTGTTGACAAAAAATCCTATTTTTGACCTTTAAAATATTTTCCATACATATCAGTGGTGACAAAAATGCACTCCCCTACTTGAGAGAAATACACATGACACAAAATCAACACACCAAATTCTTGTAATATATTAATATTCCCACCTAATAGATACTATAAAAAAGACATGTATTACAAAATAGGTTTTATTTAATAACGGCTAAAAAGTCGCAAAAATGATACCTATTACAAATTATACAAATATTATTGCTATTTTGTTTGCTTATTGACAAAACATTAATCTACAATCTAATAAAATGCCTATCGATAATATCCGTTATATCGTACATGCTTATTCTAACATAAATACTTTGATCACAAATATACAAACACAAAAGCAACACTAGGTTAAAAATTGAGTTTTTCATTTGATTGAGCAAATTTGTGTAGATAAAATTGAACAAATTACGTTAAAATTATTACTAATTTATATCTTATTTATTAAAGCTAAAATCTAAAAATTACTATATCTGATTGGCAGTTGATCGAATATACACATTATTAGCATAAGTAATTAAATAATCTATAGAAATACTGATTTTATAAAAAAGAATCTCAAGATTTGGTAATTGATTAGAATAGTTTACTTGCTGCTTATATAGTTATATGAAATAAAATGTTTTTCCTGATGATTCTACATTTTAATTGAACTGCTGCTATTGTCATAAGTTGCGGTATTTCTGTATACTTTGTTATTTAGTTTGATAAAAAATATATATATATTTAGATTTGTATATATATGAGGTTGTTTCATAAGATGTACTGTTACGTTATTTACTTTTTTGAAGAATGTGGCTATTTTCTATTTTTTTTTTCTAAGAATATTGCATTTTTAAATGTAAACAAACTGATTACATTCTATATAGTACTAAGCTATACTAATTTAAATCAAAAGTACATGCTCCTTATTATCATCATTATCCAACATGCCTATCGCAACAATAGGAGTAGAAAATGCATTATTTACTCAATATCATGAGTTTTGTAATGTGCGATCAGCTCCTCGACACCGCTAAACTTTAGGTCACATTTTCCACAGCTACCTGTATGTGGATCGACATCAATGCCGTGCTCTCTGTCGAAATGATGAAGTAGCTTCTGAGGTGTTTTGAATTCTAATTGGCATAGCTGGCACACTAGTTTTTCTGAATTTATATTGTGACGCAGCATGTGTTTAGTTAGATAAGACTCTTGACTATACGATTTGTGGCATTCAGTACATCGAAAGGGCTTCTCACCAATATGTACTTTCATGTGTACAGACAAACTAGAGGCCTGTGTGAAAGACTTATCGCAATCTTTACACTGAAACGGTTTCTCGCCGGTATGGATGCGCATGTGGGTATTCAAACTGCCCGGCTGAGTGAATGCTTTCTCACAAATAGAACACTGGAATGGTTTTTCACCGGTATGACCTGAAACGTTTGTATTTATATTAAAATTGTTTTGTAAATTTTTATAATTATTGTTTGTACCTTTCATATGTTGAACCAGTTCGCCGGCCTGTTTGAATGCTTTGCGACATATTGAGCATTGATACCATAACGAGTCCTCGTGTAAACGCATGTGTTTTTTTAAGAGAATAGCTTGCTTAAAACATTTGTCGCACTCTGTACAAGAAAATTTCTCGCCGTCTGTGTGTGTACGCTGATGCGAAATCAATGAGTTTGAGCTCATAAAACCTTTTTCGCATAGTTCACACTGGAATGGCTTAACCGTGGAATGGGATCGCATGTGCACCATTAGTGAACTGGATTGAGTGAATGCCTTCGTACATATCTTACATTTGTACGGTTTGACACCAGAGTGAATGCGGAGATGTGTGTTTAAACTGCCGATATGCGTGAATGTCTTTTCGCAAATACTACACTGGTACGGCTTGTTTTCGGTGTGAGAACGAACATGTTTTGCCAGGTCTCCAGCAAAATTATAGGATTTCTCGCACTGTGTACATTGAAAGAAGCATACACCAGTTGGTTGAAAGTTCTCTAGCATCTCATTGTCAATGTCCCGCCGACGGCCTCTACCCGGTCCTTGGGGAATAACTGCATTTTGGAAAGCTGCTGTTAATGTAGTACCACTGCGTACGCTTGAGCTAGATGACATTTCTTCGTCATCGTCCTCACCCGAGGACAGGGACGTACGACCACCAGCTTGTTTTATATGTTTTAACAAAGAATGATTGTTTCGTTCAGCTGGATTTACAACCGTCTCATTCGCTTCATCTTCGTGTCTAAGTTCGCATATCGGTTCCATCAGACTTGGAGAGTACTCGTATTCATCGTCACTAATGTCAGAATTAGCTTCAGTAGGATGAACAAAAAGATTGGGATGTTGCTTTTTCAAGTGCTCGTACAGTTCGTTTGGGTCTTCATATTCATCTGGACAGACCATACAGCAGTACTGGTTTTCGGAATGTCGTCGTTTGCGACTGTACTGTTTTGATTGAGATTTGTTAGCTGATAATAACTTTCGTTGGCTCTCATTTGTGAAATTTGGCGATATTTGGACGTCCATTGTGTTGATGGTATCTGAAACTTTTTTATTTTTTAAGTTTATTTAATAAATTAGTTTATCAATAATTCATTTAATTCTTAATCATAATCTATTACAAAAAAACACACAAAGTGAGGTTATGAATATACCGGGAAAACAATAACATTGAATACAACGTGGATACAACACAAAAACTACTGTCTATTAAATTTCATAAAATATTTTAAATATAACATATTTGAGCTTATGATATTCAAGATCGATATTGTGCACTGTATATTATGTTATAATATGTAATATATGCTCGACCCCCTTGTTTTAACTTTATTCACGATATGCGGTGACTGCTAAAACTCGTCGCATAAATTACATATAAACCTAATGGAAAACAACAACAACTTCACCCCACGATAAAATGATAATTTTACAGCGTGTGTGTTTAAATGCAGAGCTTGAGCAGAAATGATGTATTTTATTCCTTATTGGAAAATCAATTAAATTTTAGGATATTTTTAGCATTCGTTTCTTATTTGTAGTCTTCGGTTATTAAGTCATAATAAAATGTTTCGATATCTAATATGGACCTGATCGATTGTATGTTTTACTTAAGTGTAATTTCAAACCACATAGCTATATTTTTTAAGATTAAATAAGGAGGCACTTAGCAATTATTCTGCTAGAATATAGAATAATATAACTTTTATTGATTTAAAAAAACACTTCATTAATGAAAACGAATATTACGTATTATTTTAAATTCATGGTTGCAGGCTGATAATACGTAAAGAACATTTTCATTAATGCACACAAACAATCTGCGCGGCGGGTGTTCACGTTAAATTTCAAAGTATTTATCTATTAAACATTAATTTATGTGTAATATACTCACGTTATTTAGCACTTTTTGTGGTTATTTTACAAATTAAACTAAGAAACTTAAAGATTGATTTGTCTATTAAACCGTGTTTTATCTCGATCTTCCCTCACTCTGAATTTTTCTCAAACTATTTGACATTAAGAAATTCGCGGCACGCGCACAAGTCGCGCATTGTTGTTGTCTCGCTCGTGTTGATACAAAAGTGTGTTCTCGCTTGCTCAATCATTTATTATGCCCTGTGTTTATTATATGCTTACATATTTTTAAATTAAAATATCTACATACATTTTTATTTTGAAAATATTCACAAATGTATTTTATAAATCTTTTTAATAGAATATTGTATAAGATCTTCTATTAATTGTACTAGTTTTTTAAAAACTATATGAATAATTAATTAATTTTAATTAAATATCAAAATAATATTTTTAATTTCGTTAGCTACTTAAAACTACATATTTTCAACAATGAAATCCCAAATCTAGTAAAAAAAAAAACTTTTAAATAAAAAAACCCAAAATTAATTACAAAACGATTTTTATTTATGTGTTTGATAATTACAATTACATCTAATCATTATTATTTAGTGTTCAAGTAGTGCGCTTTTACGCGGGTGCAGCTCACATAAATATAAACTTTATAGGAAAGTAATTGCGCTTGTTAACAACAACTTCGTGTATCTGTTTTTTTTTATTTGTGAAATTGTTCCAACGGATTCCAAAAAAACGAACCCTGCGTTTAAAAAAATCTAGAGACTATAATAACACACTTAATCTCTGTGATGATGCACAGATTCCTTTTCCTTGGTAATAGAGAAATCCAGGCGCATCCAGATGATGACACACACGAACAAAATGTACAGGAAACCGACAATCAGTAACGGCTCCTGGAACATCAAAATCTTGGGGAAACTATATTTTAGATTGAAATCATGAATGTGATTTTCGACAAGATTTTTCTTTGTGAACTGAACGACGGGTCTGCCGAATGTATCCAGATATGTGTAGTGCAGTGAGTCAGCCTGACGATTCACTGAGTACGGAGCAATGAGCTTAATGTTTGTACTGCCCTCTGGAAGGATGATCTTAACGACAATCTCGTCAACGTGCATATCATCGTAGATATGGTCAACAAGTCGCATCTTCAATAGATAGCTATCGTCGGTGTTGAACAAGTACTCAAAACTGGGTACATTGTAGCCGAGTGTATAGTGTGTACGCCATCCGCCGAACAGTGGGAAACGTGGACGAAGATCAAGTTCAACTGAGTCCTTCTGGACACGCATTGCAGAAGTGGAAATATTTCCATTAGTATCACGGTAGTAAACGCCGGTAGCAGAGGCTGGCAGAATTGTCTTGTACGATTTAATGCTGGCCTGACCACTGCGGCCGTCCTTTTGGAAATCGTAACGTGAGAAAGATCCTTTAAGAATAGCCCCAGAGTGCACCATATCAATTGTTTCCTCAATGGCAATGTTACCCCAGTGGGACACTTCGATAACACGTTCCAAACGTGATACAGTTAAGAACGGTGTCTGGTTTTCAAAGTGAATTACAATATCCTCGGTCGTATATTCTGCCAGTAACGAAATAAACAAACATTAGTATAAATATTAAAAAATATAACATTTATAAATCTACCTGCAATGTTGTCATATGGACCATAGATGATTGTGGTATCTAAATGACTGGACGGTTTAACACTAGTGTAGCTCTCAACATTCTTTGAGCTTAGGTGCACAGTGGTCTTCTGTGTGATTGTATTATATGGACTGTAGAAGTAGGCACTGCCGAAGTAACGAACCAATTGTCGTTCGGACTGAAGAATTTCCGTTGGGAATGGAATCAATGACTTTGTGAACACGGTCTCAATGTACACAACCTGTGATGGGGCTGCAGCCGGCAAGGCAATAATGAACACAGAGCCGGTTTTGGATTTCTCTTCTGTATACTTAAGTTCCTTCTTGCCAGAATCCTTGAACGATACAAAAGACAAATGTTCGCGCTGTTCTTCGACCAGGGTGAATGCATATGAACTTATCGGTTTCTTGGTTTTATGTTCTAGCGTGATTTTGTAGGCAATTTTCACCAACTGAGACGTTAGATCGATTGTCCGGTCAACGTTTTTGTTTTGCACGTCTACATCGACGGCCGACAAAGTGTTCCATGCCAAACAAGACAGGATTGCACACAAGAGCAGGTATCTCGCCATCGTGGATGACACGGTAATCCTGGAAATATTAGAAAAAGCCGGAGATTTTCTGCAAGGAAACAGTGACAACACGACACGCAAACACTTTGATTCAGAGGGCGTTGGTAAGCCTGCCAGACGTGGGTTTCATCCACATCAAATATGGCGTGCGAGTGGGTTGTCCGATGCAAAAGCAAACGATAAGTTGATCTAGTACAAAATCATACTTTTAACCTCTGCTACAAAATTGTAAAATTTTATGAAAATGTATTTTTTAGACAAAATTAATTCTTGCTAGCAACTTTAAGATAGCATATCTTGTTTCTTGGTTCTTGCATCACACCTTTTTTTTAAGGCATTTGACCAATATGAGTTGTTAAAGAAAAAAATAAATAAGACAAACACAGAGTTAGCCTGAGGAGTTTTCGCTTAATGAACGTATAGGTTTCGAATTAATTGATAATCGCTTGCTGTCCTTTCCTCAAATATTTATAGAATCGATATAATGGCAAAGTGGCTCAGTTACAGCCTTTTCGTTGAGTCTCAAAGTGCTGTACCAGGCGGGAGCACATAACATTATTTTAAGTGCCCTGTGTTGAGCTCTTTGCAGACGTCGGTAGTGGGTTTCAGCCATATGTCTCTCCATATTGGAATCCATACATCAAAATAGGTCGGATGATGCATTTAAAGAGTTAAAGTTTGTTAGTACAAGGCCCTTGCAACTATACTGTCCTTTTCACTACTTCTAAAAGTAAGATCTAAAATTACACCAAGGTGGGTTAGCGTGTGGACATGGGGCAGGAAGAAAACCGCCTGAGTCTTATCAACGTTCACTTTGATCTTCCAAGCCTTGCCAATGCAACTACAAACAGCGTTAGAACAGACACTTAATGTAAAAAGGGCTGTGTCAGCAGCATAAGTAGTTATGCTGCAATATTTGGGAGTTGGTACATCTGCGGTGAAAATGTTATACATCATCGGATTAAGCACTGAGCCCTGGGGGACACCAGCTGGAATCGGATGTATGTGTCGCACCTGAAACCGACACTGAGAAGAATCTATTTGTCAGAAATGAGTCTACTAAAATCGAAGACTTTTTCAACGTCCATAAAAGCTTTTGTCAGACGTAGCACTTGAGACATTTGATAATGTTGTTTACGAAATCTAAACTGCTCAGGAGGGAGTACATTTGTACATTCAATGTGGGAATAGATCCTCGTTTGGATAAGTAAAAATAGTTTTCCAATTATGTTGAGGAGGCTAAAAGGAGGAGGTTTGAGTACCGCAAAAATCTGAGCGTGCTTACAGCATTTAAAGATTTCTACACTGAGGGAGTTTATTGCGTTTGAAAATAGGTTTTTAATTAATATGTTTTGAAGACAATCTGTACCCGGAGCCTTAAGTGGCTTAAGTTCGATTACGAAGACTAATGAGTTGCTTTGTTATTGCAGATAGTTCAACCCTGTTGAATGCTTTACGAGTAGGGATAGTCTCGATGTCTGCAGGACTTTGGAGGTCTTGATGCCTGTGATCGATGTGAGAGTCTACATATCTGCTGAATGTACGCCAATCAGCGTTTTTGAAATCAAATCGAGCCTGTTCAGTTTAATGGCGGACTCCAGTGGTGAGTTTTATGAGCACGGGGTTATGGTCAGAGCTAAGTTCATTCAACACTATTGATTGATCAAGTTGGTGCAAAGTATTTGTCACAGCAATGTCGAGCACAGAGGGCTGTCGGTTTACGTGTGTTGGGTGGTATGTTGGATCGAACGGAGCGTGGATGAAAAACTGCAGAAATTGCAATTGTTTTATAATTTCATAAAAAAAATTAAAAACAATAAAATGACTAAAAAAAATTACCAACTAATGTTTGATTACACTTTATTTAGGGTTCATTTATGTTTTACACACCTTTTGTATTATTATCTCTTAAATTGCAGAGCGTACAATCAAACACATAAATACTTCGGGTTAATTATTTAAAAATACAAAAAAATTGTTATAAAATTGCGTTTGCTTTGGACAGCATTGACTGGCCCGATTACAAATGCAAGCAAATCAATGTTATTTATGTTGTTTTTTGTAAGACTTTATATATTATATATATTGATATAATGTTGAATGCGTGTATGTGTTTTAGTTGTGATTGATATTTTTATCGGAAATTATTCGACTCTTGGCATTGTTCCATCGATGGTTGGTTGGGCAGATAAAGGACACATAATTATTAGGATAAATGTTGATATTATGGTGTATTGTATTCTGGGATTATATGATGTGTGGTCCTGACTGCAAACACACGTTTAACCGAGACTCTCAACGCAAATCGTGCTCAATGCACCACCGTTGATCTTGGTTTTGAATTGTTCCGGAATTGGTTTCTCGGTCTGTACAGAAAAAAGTACACAAATGTAAGTTCAGATAATTTAGTAATTGCTTAGAATTAGCTTACAAAGTCTCCATCTCCTTTCGGAATCAAAACGTTCATTTCCGATGACTTTGAACTGATGATCTCAACGTCCAAGGAATTTTCGGACAAATACATTTGACAACCGTCCGTTTTGTCAATTGAAATTGTTGGAACCGTTCCAAGAACCTGTAAAATTAAAATAAAGTATTACTACAAATATAAAAAAGTTTTCCCGTACCGGGAATCGAACCCGGGCCTTCTGGGTGAGAGCCAGATATCCTAACCACTAGACAATACG
>JANSTU010001649.1:0-18967 GCA_027564075.1 Bolitophila hybrida
GTGTGTGACCATGTGCTTTCAAGTGGGTTTGTTTACGTACGAACGCACGCACGTTACGATTTAACGCCAATTTAACCACGGCCACAGTCCGGCTATAAATGCTTACACATCAATAAGAATGAATTCACATGTATTTAACAACGAATACATAATAGTTACCGAATTTGCGATGTTCGGCAACGCCGATAATTAAATGAACCATTTAATTTTCTGTTATGATTCCGTATAAATCATAAAATAAAAAAAACGAAAATATATACTGTTTTGTTTATATATTTTCTGTCAAAAACTATCTGTCAGACCCATTTTTCGACATTCATTGTAGTGTAAATTCGAAAATGAAACAAACGTATTTTAACGTAATAAAGTCTGAATCAATAAGTTCACTTTCATTCGGCTGAGCGGTTTTGTGCGTTTATAAACGTGTGCAAGTGTGAATACAGGTACTGGTGATATCCAATGGAGTCGTTATAGTCGATGACCCTAGGTTCGTTATATAGTCGACGTTATATAGTTGACGACCCTAGGGTCGTTTAGTCGTCGACTTTAGGGGCTTCGTGTCCTGCCTCCGATCGAAATCGTGCACTATAAAAATCTCGATAAAAATAAATATATATGTTTTCATTTTGGTACGCTCTTACAATAGCTATCTGAATACTTTAAATATGATTTGTGGGCTAAAATAAATGCGATAAAATAAAATGATTTCTAGAACTCCAATATTTAATTTGCTTGTACCCACTAAATTGAGACCCTTTTATGACTACCGAGATTACTACCGCCCAAAGCATTTAAAATGGCTCAAAGTCGTCCCATTATTCTTTTTGAAACTGTCGGCCGTCCTCAACAGTTGAAAATCTATCAATATAAGAATATTATTAGAAAAAAGCAAAAATGTTAATATTTTTATACTAATTCTTGGAATGTTTAATACCTGACACCGAATAAAAAAAAGTTCAGAATCATGTGAACGAATACGAATATATCGTTATTGTGAATTAGCAAAGAACTTCGAAAACCATTTTTTCGAACTTTAGCTGTCACCACTGACGCTCGGCCTGACAGATAAATATTTATTTTCTTATTTATGTACAGTCATATTGGAAATCGCAGCGTACGTACATAACGTTCAACACAAACACAATCGCAAAACAGAAAGCACGCAAAGCGCGAAGAATGTCGTCGCCGCGATATTCGGTCAGCAAATAAAAACAGTACTTTTTTATTTTCACGCTAAATTCGGTGGCGTTCTCAAGATCAGCAAAATGCTGTTTATGTAATCGTTGTGAATCTGTTTCTAATTTTGTGTGTGTGCGAGTGTGTGTGTGTGCGTGTTTGTGAAAACTGTGCGTTCGTGTACTGCCCAGTGGACCATTTGAAATCTAAACCAAGAACCTTCGATAACTTCAAGAAAAGCGCCCAGCAGTTGTTTGTATACAGTCACAGACGCACCACTAGGGTGTTTTGCTAGCAGTACCAACTAGCAACCGAAGTGGGGAGCAGCGCTGCAACGCAAACAGAACAGGGTGAGTATTTAGATTGTGTTTGTATTATTTTGTTGTTTTGATGCGTGCTTACGCGTTTGTTGCGTGTATGCGAGTCTTTCGAAACATTTGAGTGGTTTCTTTGGGATGTACGACAACAGCAGCTATTTGTATATTATACCCATAAGCCATAGCAAATTTAATACCAGCATATAAAAAACGAATGACGAAATGCTCAAGGTTAATTTGTTGTTATTAAAAACATTTTTAATGTGTATTTCGACCGTAAAAGTACGATTTTAATGTGTATAAAACATGATATACCTAATTTCTTTGTGCTGTTTTATTATTGCGCTTGCCAGACTTCTCGAGCAAAGATCTCAAAGTCTAAAACTTGGTATGTGACTCATAATGCACTGTTCGCTCTGTTACACAGTAACCACTATTGTTAACACTGAAATAAAATATAGGCTAGACTTTATGGCTGTATTTGCCAACAAATGTGATCTAATTAATCACACCAATTTCAGTATCGATTTACATATCCATGTTTTCATTTAATGCCAACATATTATGTATTTTCTTACTTGTTGTCAAACTAATCACTATGTATGGTTTAATGCAGCTATATTTGGGTTACACACACGGAGTAGGGGTAACACAGCCCAACATTGCTCTTGCCACCCATTCATGCAGGTCATTACCACCCATTTGAACGTAGTTTGAGAACCACTGTGCGCACGCACCGAGTCAGTGCACGTGCACTGAACAGTTCGGCATATACCTAGCATATGCATACATCGCTTTTGCCTTGGTATAGTGGGTGGCTGGGCGCGGTGTTCGTGGTTCGAAGAAGGACATTTATGTCGTCGCCCGTCGCATCCTTTAGCACTGATGACTGAGCACGCATTGACTATTAGAGCGAGTGGTTATAGTCTAATAAAACAGTAAGGCACATGGCAGCTATTTATATACAAAACATGTGAAGTGGTTAAATAATTATTATTATCGGGCATATCCATCAATCATTTATATACAATCGCCACTTCGCCAGTACGTAGTATCTTCGGTTCAGCGAGCCGAGCAGCTGCTTTATTATAAATAAGTATATAAGTGAATGTGATTGCGCAAGCGAAGAGCGTAGAGACTCGCCGGGTGCTCGGAGGGTTCGAGTTCAGTGCGGCTACGAAGTCGTTGTGATCGCGTGTCGTGTTGTCTTCTCGATCGCTTATTTTTTACTAAAAAAAAATTTAATATAATATATAATAATATATATACATAATATTGGTGCTAAGTGACTTGATTTAATTGAATTATCGCAAAGTCTTGGCCGATCGAGTAGCTTGTGTGAATGTGAGTGCGCGTGAGACAGAGAGTATCGTGTATGCAAATGTGCTTCAAAATAAACATGACCAATATTGTGGATAAGGTAAACAGTTGAACGAGTTTATAATATTAAATTTTAAATGTTTTTTTGTTTGGGTAAATCTAAAGTTGTTCAAAATCATGTATGTAAGACAACTGGGGCAGTGTGGACTGTAGAATAGAAGTTAGATAAGCGGTAGTATAGAGTTTAAATTTGGGAATGGATTATGTATTTCTTCACTAACACTAGCTCTTAAGGTGTTTCGTTTTTATTTAAATAGAGTGACAAGGAGAAATACTAAAAATACTGTAAATAAACACACTTTGAAACTAATAACCAATATTTCATGTGCAAATTGCCATGAAAATTTATTTATTTTCTCCATAAATGATCAGGCATTAACATTTTAGATTGTAAAATGAATTTTTAATTTGTTGATGAACATGGAAATTTGCCAATTTTAAACACAGCAGAGCTAGAAGATCAGATTTCAAATTAGCTTCCCTTGAGACAGTCGAAAAAGTTATGCAACGGATTGTTGACCAGTGGGAAAATTGGAAAGAATATTTTCTAGTTTTCTTGCTGAAAGAAAAAAAACTTTTACGGGGAAATAGATAAAAGCTAAAGATATCAAAAAATAAAAAAAGTATATATTTAGCTGAACTATTAGAAAAATGAATTGATCCATTTCAGTCAAGCAAACCAATGGTACATTTGCTTATTCCTTTTTTTAACCTGATGACCAATTTTTTAAAACCGAGTATCTTATATGTTGATAACAACAAAATTCGGAGCGCATGTAATCTTGGAGAGGTAGATTTAAAAACAGTAAATTGTTGAAAAAAATTAATTCAATTAACTATAGAACGGAAGCAATTCTAAGCCAAAAAAGATTATCGGACAAAGATCGTCAAGATAAAATAAGATAAAACAGCGAAGAGATAACCAGTATTCAATCTGAAATCGGGGAGAATGAAATTCGACTCGTAATTTACGAAAATCTTATAATTGAAGGCAACAAATCTCTGCAGACGGCTGTTAACCAGTCGTTAAGGAAGAATTCAGTTATTCAGGCCCAATCATCTATTGCGATTGGAATAGAGAAATCAGCTTCCTTAAGTTTGCTTTATAATTATAATTGAGCAAAAAAACTTGAACAATTGCAAAAAATTAAAATTAAATACTTTATATGTAAATTAGATTATTATATTTTTTCCTTATGTAATTTTTCCGAATAATGTAATGTAATAATATAATTTTCATTTATTTAAAAAAAATCTTTTTATCCTTTTTAAATAGAAAAATATAATGGTATAAATTATACAAGAAATAATATAAAACTTTTAAATTGGAATGACTGTATTTCTAAATATTATTTAAAGTACTAAAAGAAAACAGAATATTCATAATATTATAAAAAGTATAAAAAGTGTTTAAAATACGACAAAATTACTTTTAATTTGAATTAATATTCAATATACAGAAAAATACTCAGAATACTAAATATTATTCAGAATATTAAAATAATTTTTGTAATATCAAGAATATTAAATATATAAATTAGGGTGGTCTCCTTTAAAACAGTTTTAGGAATTTTTTTTTTTTTTTTTTAATTTCAAAAATGATTGATGAATTTAAAATAATTTTAAACTTAAAAAATATATATATATATATTCAAAAATATTGTCAGTATTTCCTTTTTTTCAAAAATTAAAAGTTATTATTGGAAATCAAAACTGCAATGCCAAGGCGAAAAAAACGCCAAAAATTCCAAATTAAAAAAATCAACCCACTCAAATATAGCATATATATTAAAAACTCTTGCTATTCAAAAGTCAATTCAATGATTACATAATTTTAATCCTATTTCTACAAACTTTTGGTCATTTTTTATAAATAAAGGTAGAATCCCCGGTTATTTTTTTTGACACATGAACATGGACGGAAAAGGTAAGCAAATTTTCACGTAAAAAAATGACAGAGCTACAGTGGTTTAAAACATCGTTTGTTTAATACTTCAACTAATGATACGAGCCCAATCTATGCCTTCTGCCTATAGCTGATGTAGTAGTATATTGGCCAAGATGATCTTCGGCGATAGCCAAACAAGCAAATCAAACAGCATGGAGGTATCAGAGAGAATAATGCGCGTTGTTACTATTGCTTGAGTGTTGGGAGAGCGACAATAAATCCGAAGTGATCGTCGCCAAATGTCTTCACAGATTGGTGGTGTAGTGTTCTAAAACATTAAAAAATTTAATTTGAGTTTTGGAAAGAGAAAAAAGTCTACCGAAGCCATATCAGGTGAATACGGCGGTTAATCTATGATATTTATTTAGTTTTTGTATAGCCTTGTTAGATGGTGCATTATCGACAAAATATTGAATTATTTTTATTATCACTAAAATAAAAAAATATTAACAAATCTAAATAAAACTACTTTAAGGTAAAACGTTTGTATCTGCATACAATTTAATCAGCAACCGAAGCCAGAACGGCACAGTAAGAAAATGCGGTTTTTCCAATCTGTAATAAAATATAGTATATAATTAATTTATTAATTTAATATAATCTATATCAGCCTGTGACTTACGATTACAAATTCGGTCAACCTGAGCCTGGCAAAGTCCCCGATTGTAATAGAAACCGGTTCCTGTGCCCGATGCATCATCAGACACAAGTGTTTCTGTTCTTTTACAGTCATTAGATACCAGTTCGTACAATAGATCTGATTGGGTAGTTCAGCTGCCTATAATGTCATCAAAAGAAATAAATAAATTAAAAATCTGACAAAAAAAATAAATTATAAATATACCTGATGCGCCAGCTCATCACCGAGATAGCAGTAAATAAACACCTGAACAACGATAGAAATAGCAGCAAACAACATTGAGAAATAGAAGTTTGTTTGAAGGACGTAAATTGAGAAAACCTCGCAACCTAGACTTCCGCTGATCTGTATCAGAAGTATAACTTTAAATAGATCATTTACTTTCCTAATTTCCCTGAATTAAAGATAATTATATAGTTTATTAATTTATTTAGGCGATATACCAAACATGCTTACGCAAGTACGTCGCTATGTATCTGTACACATAAATTAATGAGACGCATTCGGTTAAAGGCTGAATTTTCCAAATCCAGCAGAACCAATAATTTTCGAATGAATTTAAGACGACCAGTAGTGAATTTTATTAATAACACGAAAATTCCTTCAATGAAAGCCGTAGAAATAATCATCAAAATGAATAGTATCATTTGATAGACACAATTTCCAATATAATAGAATTTTGTTGATTTGTCCAGAAATACTAGTCTGAAGGGCATTGGTGGTTCATGTCGATCGAATATAAAGTTCACGACAAACATTAAAAACGCCGACAGAAAGTACAATCGGTACAAGATTCTGAGAAATATAGATTTAATGAAAAAATGTAATGCAAAAATCTACTTTTTACCTTGTGTAAAGCAACGTCTGCGCCGTGACCTCTTCGGATATATCAGTCCAAATACGGTTTATGTCTTTGTTTTCGTACACTTCATCACAACACAAACGTACCCAGTCCAAACTATAATTAAAATCATTGCTCTTTCTAATAAACACAAAAAGTTTGATCATACACAGAGATGTAGCCGATACAATAAAAATGCATGTTGAGAAAACATGCATGTCTCCTTCCGAAAGAACCTTTCTGGCAACGAGAAAGTTACTCAGCATGGACAAACTCTGTATCAGAAGAAATACAACCACTCGTCGATATTTCCAGTTAAGATCAAACAGGCCAATGCCAATGAAACCGCTGAACTGTTTAGCAACTTTGGTCATCTCGGTGAAAACGTTCATTTTGAAATATATCATTCGTCATTTCTTCCAAAGCTTTTATTGAGCATTGAACACATCCACATAAATATATAATTACATATATCAAGAACTCGTGCTCGCAATTACTTCAATGCGAATACATAATTAAGGTGCGATGATTACCAGTGGATTTTCACAGCTGTCTTTAAAAACTATTAACTTCAGTACGAATATGGCATGTAATTTTATATGACATATGCTTGAAAAAATGTATATACATATCAGTTGCACACGTGGATATTTTTTTTCTTTTAAATAGTGTGAAGTTTATACGTAAAAGAAGAATCCATTTTATTTCATTTATTGTCGTGAATCGAAAAAAGTCAAGCGAAGACTTTACAGATTTTTCACAGGAAAGATAACGATTTGAATGCTAAATATTATTTGAAAAAAGCAATATCAGAACGATTCTGGTAAGATATACTCAATAATTTAATTGTGACATAATAAAAGATGTCGTTAGTCGGGTGCAATCTAAACCAAAGTAACAAAACTAAATGTGTCCTTTTTTCACCACCTCGTTTAAATGTTTTAATAAATTTACTTTCTTATATTTTGCTTGATGGAATTGCCCTAATATTTTCTTATAAAGAAACCTTGTCATTATAAATGAAAGGCTTACTTAGTCGGATCAAGCATCACATATATCATCCAAAGGGTTAGTTTATCTTCCCAGCATATGGGTTCATGGATATATTTTACCAACTACCACAATAATGAAGCTATTAAAAACGCTTTGTCAAAAAGACCTTGTGCACTTCTTGTACTTTCTACATTCGTTCTAAGCTGGAATTAGGCCGATCTCAAAGAACAAGCTAAATACTATTGCCTTAATTAATTTTTCTCTTGTCTTTAAAAATTCTTTAAACACACACAAACTTGAATAATATTATGTATAAGACTGTCGGTCTTTGTGTATTGTTAATGAATAAAAAATAATAATAATTATGAAATTTCAAATTTTTTTTAAAAATGTTTCAATGTTTCTGAAAATAAAATCGCAGTGCTGTTTGAAATGAAATGAAATGTTTTTTAGTAGGCCAGAGTTGATAATTTATTCACTTCTTAAAAAAATAAAGAAACTTTGCGATAAATGTAAAAAAAAATGGCTTCAAGCTTCAGGAATAAACAGAATAGCTCCTAGCTCAATTTCAGTTAAACTTGATGTTACACTATATTCATTCGGAAATTGGCTTTTCAATGTAGCGAAGGCTGCAAGCCCTGTATATGAGCCAGTTTAGTTACCATGTCGCAAGTGTCTATACCTCCACGCAAAGGCTATGCAATGCTAGTTCTCCCTAACTCTACAACCTTTAAGCTGATGATTTACAGCCACCTATACTATATAATTGCAATAATAAAATATTCTATGACCAGTTACCGATGTACCAATCTGATTTGAGAACAAAAATATGTGAATAATAATAAATCTCTATCTCCATTCTATTAAATATTCATAAATAGTAATTTTCTAATATTTGTACTCGTACGTGTACATAATTATATCATACACTACTTTGTTGATGAACTATGTTTCTATATACTTGCATAATAATATACATGCTTTCCGGTCATCATCTGTCGCGAAAGCTATCGCGTACACTTCCGGAAGTGTGTATCAACGTGGAAATGAAACGTGTTCGTGCATTCATTATATTATTTCGATGTTTTATATAAATATTTACGTATATTATATATACAACACGTTCATTGTCCGATAATAAAACAAATTTCAAATGCGCATATGTATAACTGAATAATTGAGCGTCTTAGAAGAGTCTTAATTCCAAGGAAATTGTAAATGTTCCACTCAGACTGATTCATTTTACGAAGTATATAATAGGATGTCGCATTTATTGCGTTACATTTATTGCATTTATGATGTATAATTACGTCGATTACAATGTACAAATAGTATAAGCATTATGCATAAATAAACACCTTAAACACACACATATACACCCACACAAAACCGCACAAACATAGACATTATTTGCATTATTTTTAGATGTGCATGCTCGATAAAATGCAAGCGGATCGATAACGCTCTCACACCCATATAAATATAACCGACATCGGTGTATATACTAACTAGTTCATAAATACTAATAGACATTGTACACTATCCTATAGTGTATATATATTTTTTATATTTATAATAATATGCATAGAAAATAAAGTAATTTATTGGAAAATATTGCAGCAAATAGAAAATTACTCATTTATTATTCTATTGACATTGTTAAATGTTGTTTATAATTTAATGGAATGTTATATTTAGACTACTGGAGTTACAGTTCGAAAACAACATTGTAAATTTTGCTCTAAGAAAATTCGAAAACTTTATGGAAATGTAGCGACGATCCTAAAAACGTTAGCTAGTTTTATATTTACGATCTTATTTAGGAGATAAAAGTGGCGCATATAATCTAGCGGTTTTTTGAGTTCAAAATTAAATTACAATTTGCGCTTTTGTAAAAGTAATTAATAATTTACAAAAGTTATAGTTAAAAAACATAAAAATTATATCCATAAATTAATAAAATAGAAGTCATACTCATCGAACTTATTTTTAAAAGATTGCTATAACATATTAAAACAATATAATCATTTAAAATATCTATTAAATTCCCATCGGCAGTAGCAAAGAAACGATGGTATCCACTTTAGTCGCCCGGTCCAGTAAGATAGAAGAAGAAAGTTACAGAAGTCTGATCGTTGTAGAATTGTGTGATGAAGCGATCCGCATTGGATTTGTTTCCCATATGTTCAAATTTTTCCCATTCTTCCAATAATGCCTGGTTTGTAAAACTCTTTTTCTTATCCGTCGGTCGAGTACATCCTACAAATGCTCGATGGGGTTCTAGTCTGGCGCATTATTCAGCAGAAATAAACGATAGTTGAATGCTTCGGGTTTTGTCTTGTTAAAAAAATTAAATCATTTTATAAGGTAAAATTCACATTTTAAAAAAATGTATTTAAAATGTGTGAATTGTACAGCCAAACGAAGAGCCGCTTGCGGTGGGTAAACAGCAAAAGGATTGGACCGAAAGACAATGGAAATCAGTCATCTGGAGCAATGAATCGCGATTTGAATTGTTTTTCCCTTTCTAATGTTTTGCTGTTTTTTACGGGTAATCCGATGCCACAGTTTTCCGAAGCCTTTCTTTTTGCTTGCATTGGTTCTCTCCTAATCATTTTATTGGCTAATTTCATGTGTATGAGATTTGTTTATGCATACCACATGGTTAAAAAAAATCCTGAAAAAGTGATGAAAACAAAAACTTTTTGATAAAAATCGATTTTATTCTTCAACATTCACTGGAGGGATATACACTTCATCCAACGATCCTTCAACATTTCGAAATCTTTTTTATAGTAGTCGACGTCAAGGCTCTCAAAATAGGCAACAGTTTCGAACTCGACCTCATCAATTGAGTAAAATCTCTTATCTCACAGATAATAGTCGCTGGGGGCCAAGTATGGAGAATACAGTGGGTGTGGCAGCAATTCGTATCGCAATTTTGACATTGCTTTGAGCGATGAGTGAGCCGGTGCATTGTATTGGTGAAAAATCACTTTTTCGTGGTAGTTTTGTCTTAATTTCATTGTTCAAACGGTCCAATAACGCAACGTAATCTTCGCCCGTGATGGTTCTGCCTTTCTCAAGATAGACTTTCTTGACGTTTTCTGGAGTCATTTGGTGCTCGTACGACTCATTTTAAATTCAGCAAACCATTTGTAAACAGTTGTTTTTGACGGAGCTGTTGTGCTGTGATGTTTTTGAAGCAATTACATTTGCTTTCAGATCACAAAGCAATGTTTTATCAAAATGCGAAATTCACTTTTTTCCATTGTTTACGAAATACCAAAAGCAGCGTCACTTATACAACGATAAATTTCAAACTAATAAATGAAATGTCATGCAAATTTGACCTTTATCATTCAAAAGTTGTAGTGGTGGTGCCATTTCACCAAAATTACCGGGACTTTTTAAACTATGTAGTATCATAATAAACATTCAATAACAAAGACATACTAGGAGATAGAAGCCCAATCGTTAAGAATTACTTGGCATATCGAACTTTGCATATCGTTTAATAAGTCAACTATCAAACTAACTAACAAAGCCGTGAATACACGTTTGGCTTTCTTATACACAGGACGACCGATATTTCCCTTTCTTCTCGACACGGGTTTACATTTTTGTAAAGATGCTACTATAACGCCGCTATCCCTATTTATACCCCAAAGATGCGAATCGTGAATAGAGTGAGATAAAAATAACATAATATTAAATTCTGTATTGCTATTTATTAGGAAAACTGGTAAAAAGGCGAACTCATATACCTTTACTCAATTGTCCATAATTTCGTTTTTTTCCATAGATCTTCCTTAACCACAGTCTCATCTTTCCTGCACCTGAATTACTTTTTTTCCGCCTAGGTTTGTCTCAATAAAACGGTATTTATTTCCGGACAATTACAGACAATTGGGTCTTCATTAGAAAAAAAAACAAGAACACGAGCCAAACACATGTAATTGTTTTCTAACTAGCTCGAATAAATCAAACCTTATTGCCCTCCAATTGAAATCAAATATAAATACAACAAATTAACGTAAATACACACATCTACTAAAACACGCACACACATACACATGCATTTGCATTAATATTTAATTTATAGACTGCGTGGAGCAATTTGATTGACCTTTTGCGCGCATTTACTCTTCCAACACATACGCACGCAATAAAGAAAACTATTTATGGAGAATTATTACTATCTCAATGTATAAGATTTATGTTTATATAAAAAAGAAAAGAAATCATATTAGAAATAGGTGGATTAGACTACTCCTGTAAATCAATTTTGTATCAGTATATACTATCAATTGACTTATTCTCAAATAAATACAGACACACGTTTCGGTGAGCAGGTCAACAATTCACTGTCGACCATAAATACTTTATGTATTGTTTATCTATTATATGATATGTATATAACGCAAACACATTTCGACGAACACCGAATATCAGTTGTTATCTTTTTGTTTCTTATCTTATCATATGGTGCGGTGTATGTGTTGACAACCGTGCTTGTTTGCTATATCATCCGTCCGTCTCGCGGTTTTTGTATATTATATCACCTATTTCAAATCGATATACGTCAATAGTTATTATTGTCCTGTTGTTGACTGGTGTATATGCGTCTGTGTATGTGGGCTGCATTGAGAGATTCCAAAGGTGGTCTTTTGGGCTGCGTGGCTTTTCATTGAATTATTTATCAGATTTAATATTATTTATTTTCTTTCTTCACAGATGGGCCAATCGTCCAGCAATACGTCTGCATCGTTGGTGAACACAACCGGTGTATCGCATAGTCGTCGTCGCAGCTTTCGATCACCGTTCCTACGCCGAAAGAAACATAAAAATCCACTGAGTGCCACATTCCAGGCACCATGTTCCACAAACTTCGAGGCACTTAATATTAACACTGCAACAGTTGAACAGGTATATTTGGCAAACAAGATATATTGCACAAACTCTTGAGTTGTTCTCGATGTGTCAGTTCTATTTTAATCTTATCAAATCTTTTCTAAAATTTATAAGTGCTATAAAAATCCTTTAATTTTTTAGTTTGTTTGAATTTATCTATTTTTTTCTGATGATTCACAGTTTATGACACTTCCCGGTGTGAACAGGCGCATTGCACAAAGTATCGTCGATCATAGATTTGCAATTGGTGGTCGCTTCCAGCGTGTCGATGATTTGGCACTAGTCTCCGGTATCGGAGCCGAGAAACTTGATCAGTTTCGACCGGAAGTTTGTGTTAAACGGATGACACGCTCAAATCATGGGTAAGAATATTGCTAATTTTTTTTACGTGAACAGGTCATGAATGAGATGAAACGATAAAAGCTGATAGGAGCTGGGATTTCTCTATCAATTGTGATTTTCTGGAACTTTCTTTCGGAAGGATGAAAACCACGTTTGTCCAATGTACGTGCTTGCTTGCGGAGCTCAAGTTAAAAAAATATGAGTTTTACAAAGAACAACAAAATATTGAATGTTAATAGCCGGAGTTCCCTTTTAGAACGAAATCACATTCGTCTACCCCGACGTCGTTAAAGTTTCTACTTGACGTAATAAACAGAAGTGGATTAGACGTTGAGATTTTATAGCCTACTCAGGAAAATGGAGCAAGGCTGGGACGAAATAAAATGATTATAGCATTGGATTTTCTTGAATGGCTTTTTCCGTTTAGATAAAGCGGATTGAGTCGCGGATCAAACAAAATAACAAAATGTATTCGAAGATCCACGCGTGTATTACACAATAAACACACACTTGATTCCGAAAAAAATCGTATATCGGCGTAGTATATCTCATCCTACTTTGCGTCTTGTTGTATATTTCGTGTGCTGCTAAGGGATTGTTGTCACACTCCTGGAATTCTTCCGTCTTCTTATCTTCGAGTAACACCACTTTTAGCTTTCATTTTATATGTATGAGTTTAAAATCATACGATTTTAGCCGAAGTGCCCATCTGGTGAGTAATTCACTTAGACCCTTGAAGTTCTTCTTGACCTTGTATTTCTTGCCATAACACTGCACCTAGTCCAACTGCTGATGTATCGGTTTGTACTACAAAAAGTTTCATATAATCGGGATTCTATAAAATCGGCGCGAAAACTAGAGAATGTTATAGTGCTAGAAAAGCATCTCCGCACACCAACCGCACATTCCCAGAAATCATCGAACTTCTTTCACCGACTGTGGTTGCGGAAACTGGGTTAACTCTTCTTTTTTGGTAGCATTCGGCTTTATGCCCTACGAAAGCTCTCTCATACAGAACTTTAACTTATCGGCGCCAATAGTCAGTCCAGTTGTCTTAAGTCGTTCGTCGATGATCTGGAGTATCCTTATATTATCTTCGAAGGTTTTAGTTGCAATCGTAAAGGTACATGAACACGTGTAGTTCCAAATCACTGACATCCATTTATTTACATAAGGTCTATGTGCTGTTGCAGTTCATCTGGCATCCTCTTGAATTGAAAAAAAACCTCGTCCGGTTAGTTATGGCAAATGCGGTCTTTGGGCGGGAGTCCGACTTGATAGAAAGCATCATTCAGATCAATCGCTGACAAGTATTTCGTACCTTCTAAGAGACCCAATTGCGGTTAACTGGATATGCTTCTTTGAATGTTACCGAGTTCAGCTTGCAAGCGTACAGAGTAATATCTTCCCGGTTGCCTTACGTACCACCGCCATCAGGTTTCTCCAGGGACTCGAGGCAATTTCAATTGGCGTCCATCTCTCTCAGCCTATCTATCTCTCGACATGGATTTATTTCTGTAGATATGGGGACACAATGTATTGACTCTGTTTTATGGGCTTGGCATCCTGTGTGTCCATCATATGGGTCAATACATTTAATAGTTTGGCTCTCAATGTAACTCTTTTTTAAGAACTAAATAGTGTAGTACTTTAGCCAATTCCTGCCTGACTTACAGTGAGATCGTGTGGTTTGTCGACTGGGCTGGTATTTCCGAGGTCTATGGTTTTGCAAATGACCGGTCAATTTTTTAACTGTTCCCAAAAACGCATTCTCAAGATTAGTTGTTTAGTGATAGATGGGATAATTAAAAGCATTGGGATATCTAAAACCGCTGATACCACAAGTACGGTTCCGTGCACTGTTTTTTTTATATTTGTAAGAGTTCTTCTGGTTTGTAGCCCCAACTCTCTGACTAACTGTTCTTCTCCATTCCCTAATGATTGATTGCTATTATTTTTAGCTTCGTAATGCTTACAGTAGACCCCGCGAGTTCCGGTCCGACCTTCCTTCTGCAAAGCAACCGGAGCTAAAAATATTTTTAAAAAACTTGTCAAATCGAACCATCACTTTTAACGTGGATCCTATATCAGGAGAAAGGAATGGATATTGACTAATGGTAACCAATTTTTGAATCCCTAACTTTATGATACAACAGATGGGGATTTCATATAGCATTTTAACTAAACTATTTATTAGCATGACCTGACCACTCGTGTGAACCCGTAATGGTCAATGAATCCGATGTGTGCATCGCACACTGGCCCTATGTCCCACAAGGGATTACAGGGATGATTGGTGTATGTCTCTTCTTCTTTTTTTACTTGTGTTTGCAAAATCTTTATCTTTAATATTAGACTATCATTTTACCAGACAATACGTTTTTTTAATTAAAAATGTATAAAACGCAAGTTTCTTGCCCCTATTTCACACCACCACCATGAATGTTGATATTTTAAAATTATAACCTCCCCTTCTCTAATACTACTTTACTGTAATTCTGATTAAAGTTTGACGTCATATCATAACCACCCAAGCGCCCCTTTCACATTTTGAGGGGGCGATGCCTTCAGCTTCCTTACGATCTTAATATACCCAAGATTTGTTTTATACGTTTGTACAATTAGAGAGAGAAGGTGAGAGGAGTAAAAAATATGATCAAATATTAATGGTAGAGTCAATCCTTTTAATTATCCCCAAAAGATTAGCTATACTAAAGACATAAGACCAACACCGTGTCTTAAATTCGTACTATATCACCATGCTGGTATAGGCATGACAAGTCGATTAAAGACAGCTGCCCAAAAGGAGGACTTAGGCAGCTCCACAACTGGAGAGTGGTTACTGCTGACCGTTGTTTTTGTTACTGTTGATGGAGGCACAGATGATGCCATCTCAAATCAACAAATTCTTGTCAATCACTTCTTAAAATAGTTCTTATAGACGAACCCATCTACGGAGCTCAGGCGATACAATAAAACCAGCAAGAAAGCACAGTCGCCAAACGAACAGTTGCACGAGAGCTTTTAAAAGCTGTATCGAGCTAGATGGTGATAAAGGCCACCGAAACTCGTTCATTTCCACTAATTTTTCGTTACCCTTGATTCTTGATTATTTAAAAAAAATTATAATACTAAACAAACTTTTTATTTTTTAGATCTTCCGTAAGCTCACGAACACCATCCCTCGATTCAATTTTCTTTGAGCCAAGCGTCAGTGGAAGTTCTTCACAGAAATTGCTGGTGAACGTTAACACAAGCACCGTTTTCCAACTACAACAAATCCATGGCCTAAATCAGGAGCTAGCTGCAAACCTGGTCGACTATCGTAATCGAAAGGGTCCGTTTAAGTCACTCGACGATCTGACCAAAGTCAAGGGATTGTCACTCGTCCGTCTCGGTGCAATACGAACGCATTTGTGTTTGAATGATGACGGTGAGTTCTGTGTTACTTGTTTCTATGAATAATTATATTTTATGTATTTTTGGATTTTTAGAAATACCAAAGACGCCCAAGTTCAGTCACGCAGCTTCACTGGCCAGCTGTCCTACATCAACGCCACTGAAGAACGGCTATCATAACGTGGGTCACCGAAAATCAATGTCGATGCCAATCAAAATGAATTTGTCCATGACGAACGGATTTGCTAATGCGCCCGTCAATGACATATTCGATTTGCTTGGAGCTTATTCGCATCGACCAGTCGTCGAGGATCACTATAAGTATGTATAAAAAATAGACTGAAAATTCAAGAGCGTTATTGAATACATTTTTTTTGTATAGTAACACCAGAAACGGTCATAATGCCATACGTTTGGCTTCCTGGAACTTGGACAAGATGTGCGATGAGAAGGCTGCAAATCTAGGCATTAAAGAGGTCATTTGTCGCACGATTCTTGAGAACAAACTATCGATTCTGTGTCTGCAAGAGGTCATCGAGCCGGCTGCTCTGTATCAGATCTGCGAGGAACTGAATAGACCCAGTTTACGACGTGTCATCGAGTGGAAAGATAACCGACGCAACTGGAAGTTCTTTACGAATTCAACGTGTAACGATGGTCAACTCAATGGGCTTGGTTTCATCTATGATGCACACCGCTGTGATCTTATACGTAATGAGTGCTTTGACATTCCGCTAGGCAATAACATTGGTTCAAAGGATGTAAGTATCATATAATTGTTCATAATTCCTAAGTTATTATATTTTTTTTTAGAATTTACTCATGCCACCGTCCGCCTATTTGGCAGCATTTAAATTAGCCGACTGGACGTGCTACATTTTAAATGCGTATCTCCGCTACTATAATCTTGACAAGGTTGACAGTGTAATCCAAGCCGTCGAAACAAGTCTTGGTGAACACAACGAAAAAATCAGTATTGACGATATATTCTTTGTGGCTGGTGATTTTTCGGGTGCAGACTATGCAACCGAACTAAGTGCCCAATGGAATCGTACTCCCAAACTATTGCCTAACAAAGAGTTACCACGATCAGCTCCAAATGTACATCTCGAGGACTTGGGTTTCTATGGTGTCGTTGAACCACATACAACATCATTTTATCGTGAGCAACCGTTGATACGACACGATGTACTCAGCTCATGCAATATACTGTGTCGCGAGAAGATGCCCACCACACGATCTGCATTTCGTGAAGCTCTCTACAAGACGAAATCACCGCTTAGTATATACACTCAGGAACTATGCCAGCAAGTGCCTTTGAGCGAACGATTATGCGGTTATTGGGGTGTCGTGCGTCAGGGTCTGTGTCACATGGCAATACCGAATGGCTGGACCTGGGGTGGACCTGCCTCTGAACACTGTCCCGTCTGGGTGGAACTCTACAAGCGACGTGATCGTCACGTGGCACCGTCCGCAAATAATTCCGTTGATCTGGTGGACAGTAGCGCCGATACATTGTCCGCTTCGTCACAAGCACGTGTCCGCCGAAATTCGATGTCATCGAATGTGTCCTATCATCGTCTGAACAACGGTCACGGTCTGTCTAATGGACACCTGGACGCAAGTTCGGATTCAGTGTTTCTGAACATCGAACAGTAGTAAAATAAAAATCAACATTGCGCCTAACACGCGTTTAGTTAGTTAGAATTATGAATTTAAAAAAAAAAGAAAATAATCGAGCTCCTATTTTTGACCACCAAAAAGTACTGCTCGCCGCGTGCCCTCCTTCCGTACTAGCAAGACGCTTTATATTGAAACAGCCAATTGTTTTGTCGGGAATACATTTAAAAAAGCAAACAGCGTTGCCTTAAAACAGTATTTTTGATGTTATATCATGTCATGACATTGAAATCAGAAATTGAAAAAAAAATAACCTAAAAACATTTACTTGACATCCGCATCTTGTCTAAAAATGTATTCCTCGATGAACCAAAACGCCGTATGGACTAAACGCAAGCATTTAAAATGTCCGATGCACGTAGTTAATTAACAATTATAAAATTATATAAATAACGAATACAAAAAGAAAAACAATAAGAATAATGACATACATACTCAATATAATATTATATATTGTACAAAATAAACTAACAAGATAAACATTGATGGTGATAAAAAAAGAGATCGATTGTTATATTTTTCCTTCCTGTATTTTGTGTATTTGTCGAAAGTAAAAATATATTTATTGAACGAACGAAAGATATTTTTTAAATATATGGTATTTGGGGAAAAGGCTTGTCAGAGCCAAAGTATAGTAACTTTAAGAAATATTACACAATTTTATACTTGGGAAGTATTGGTGAAAAAAACACATTTTTCGACGCCCTTTTCCAGATAAGTTACATTCTATTTAAAAATTAGGTTTATGTGAGATAGTATCATTTTTTATTTATTTAGTTTTATTTATAAATAATAATTATTTTGATAGAATTTTTGTATTTGTATTACTATATATTTTTAATTTGTATTTAATATAAAATCATTAGAAAACCCGAGAGAAAACCTATTTTTTGGGCAATTTTGCAAGAAATCTGCATAATCATAATTAAAAAATGTCGAACGTGGGCTTCATTTTTAACTATTCCAGCAGCATATTTGTATGTACATAACCTTTACAATTAATCATAAAATCATAATCTTTCCAAATTGAACATTTATTTGTTCAAGCATTTATTTAAGGGCATGGAGCAAAATATATATGGTAAATTGTTTTGTGTTTTTAAAAAACCAGTCTAAGTTTTTTTTACATATAATTTTTAAATCTTATAACACACATTTACTTCAAACGTAAGTTGTTATATAAAATTGCAATGTTTAAAAACAAAGTAACCAAAGTTGTTCGTTTTGAACTCAACGATTTTCATGCGCAGGAGAATACATTGTTTAATATGTAAACAATTAAATATAGAAATAATCGAATGTCAAAAATATTTATAACCAACTACTCGATATATCCA
>JANSTU010001660.1:0-18960 GCA_027564075.1 Bolitophila hybrida
GACGCCGTAAACAAACTAAATGACACATAGCAATAAAAATTGACAGAATAGTGGCTGACAGTTCTGCCAACCTGGGATTTTTTTTTTTTTTGAAATATTCTCAGCGGGAAAATTTTAAATGAGAATTTCCGGGTACTTATTTGACATAGTAGTATGTTGATATAGCCAAGCGTTCCATATCGACATACCTATGCGTTAATAAAGTTTAAATTACATTTGCAATTTTGTGCAAAGAAAATTTAAATGTTTTTTTAAATGTAATTTAATATTTTATATTTATATATTTATATTTCGCAATGACAAATACAAACTGTTGCTCGAACTTCACCAAAATAATATGACTTAAAGCATAGCCATGTTTATGCGGGACAAATTAATAATTTGTCAAATTTGCGATTATCCCAAGAAAAACAAACTGCTTGGTTCATATCTCGAACATTTGCGCAGCTTTGGTGGGACAAGGGCCTAAATAAGGCAAAACAGTACAAACATGCATAGATAGTTTTAAAATAATTTTCGGATATAACCTGACATGTGTTCTTTTTTGGTTTGTATTCTCTTTCAGCTGTGCTCAATATAAAAAAAAAATGTTTCCGTTGAAAAATGTGTGGTTATACAAACATTTTATCGAACGGGCAATAACTTAAATACAGCGGCAAACGTCAAACTGTCAAGCTTTGTTAAAATACCAACAATAACCATACAAAGCGTCCATATACTCTATATCTATACCGTAACCGGATTTTGAATATATTATAATTCGATTTATTATTTATACACTTTAATCGAATATCTGCAAGCATAAGCATGTTTTCTGATCGGTCAACTTCGTCAGAATATGTCTAGAACACCGACCCCGAGCGTGCGTAGCCTACCACCAAACGTTAAAGGTCGCAGTCGCGGCACTCTACAACTAAAAGTGATCGAAATACGTTGGAAAACCACAACAAAGAGTTTTGACCGGATAAACGGAAAAATTGCATGGTGGGGCGAAGGCTTTGCTTCGTGTGCATCATTTTGGTATATCTAAATTAAATTATTTTATATGATTTATTTATTTTTTTTTATGTTTCGACTTTTTAGTTTTGAACGCAAAGACTTACGCAAACGACAAGAACACAAGGAGTCTGCTACGGTTAGTTATGACATACTGACCAACGCAAAATTGTTTCAAGAATACAGCCGTATGTGTGAACCACTCGAGATCACTATATTCTCGGCAATTTCAAACATTCGAATTGGAACAGCATTTGTTCAACTGCCGTCCGCTTTTATTGAATCACTGTCAACCGCACAGAGTGTCGCTACGTTGCACAAGTCTGTACAGTCGATATTCAGTTCGAACAATAAGAATCTCGGAGAAATAGTCATTGGCTTTAGAGTGATTTTTAACGTGGATTCTGTAAAAATGGTCGCTTCTAATAAACCACAATATAAAATGTCCGAAAATGACAAAAACCTAGAGAATACAGTAAATGTTAAAAAAGGATTCGGTCCTAAATTGCTACATGAGAAACTGGAAAAACTTATGTTAAATCTTAAACCATGTGCTGATACCATGCTCAACAGTGATACGCACAAGTTGACTAAACGCTATCTGACCGGTCGTGATATGACAAAGGAGCAGGAGTTCAAAGCGTTGCAAGAGCTTCGCACAGGCTCACCAACACCTAGTTTTATTGAGACGCTAAGCAATGAGGCTCTTCGATCGTCTATCAAAACGAACACGCTCAAGCAGAGGTCAGCAGCCTTTTTAAGTATCGTACGATTGAAGCTCACCGAATCGGGTGTACAGGAGATTATGCACAGCAAGAATTCGTCTGGTTGTACTTTTGTTGTCGACTGTATACCCTCATCAGATAATACCGGATCAGATGTATGTCGGGCCACTTCAATGAATGTTTCAAATCTGCATTCCGGTAAGATTTACAAAACTACTTATACATAACTATCCTGATAAATTGATGGTGTTCTTTTAGATATTCCTATGAACATGAACTACGTCGTAAACCAGACAGATTTACATTTCTTAATCACAGTGCGCTTCCGTGAAATTGATTCTAACCATATGCGTGTGCTGGGAACAACTGAACTGCACGTGTATGATGTCGCTAATTCAACATCCGTTACATCGCTAACTAGAGAGTGTCCAGTGATGGCTAGCTGTGGCAATTGTGTAGTGGCAAGACTTATTTTTCGATTAGAATCGACTCAAGGCGATCGAAATTCAGCGGATCGAGCATGTTTTTCGCATGTTTTCAAGCAACAGGTATTTTCTAGATCACCAAGACTGCGGCATACGGATTTACGCACTATGCCCGTAAAGTGCTGCTGTTACGCACGTCAAAATGTCAGTCCAAACCAGGAAAAAAACGAGAAAAGAGATGCCGCTACCACAACAGATACCAAATCATCGTCCGCAACGGAATCCGCCGATGGCTCGATAATTTCTCATAATGATACAGATAATGAAATTCCTGCAGACAAAGATTCACAATTAATCGATACACTTCGAATGCCACAGGCTGACTCCAAACTTCTTTACGGACTCCTGTACATTGGATCCTGTGTTTACGTAAACCCTCCGCCCAGAGAGATCGGAAGCTATGTTGTTTGCAAACCATTCTGGAGTACCGACAATATAGCAACTTCCATGAGTGAGAACGATGTGATTAACTATATTGAGGTATGAAATACAGTTTATGAAAAAACCCACATTTGTTAATTATTATTATTTTTAGACATTCTCGATTTTGTGTGACGATCGCTTTGCCGAACGGACTGCTAATCAGCAATTGGAATTGGAATTATGGCAAAAGAATCCAGAGCGTCTATCTCCCGATATGATCGGAACTGCTGCACTTTCATTAAATCTTTTGCACTTAGCCTATCGTGATCCCGTTGAAATATCGGTACTTGACAAAGCCAAGGTTCGTGCATAAAATATAGTACACAAATTCGGTAATTAATTATTAAATATTTTAGCTACCCGTAATTTCAATTGATGGCTTCACCAGTGTGATATCTACTCGAACCACAGCTCCAGTTGCCAAGCTTGATGTTGTGTTGGCAATTGGCTCTCGTGAACAAATTGAGTTTCTTAAGCTGTCTCGAGGATTTTCTTCGGTCATCACAAGATCGCTGCCCGAAGAACGACCAACACATACAAAAATCGACCTTCCCACAGCCACATCACGTCCAAATGCGCTCGGGGATATGCTCAATCAGTTCATCGATAATCTAGCTTTTCGTATGCCTGATCGACCCTCTTCTACTGTACCGCCTTGCCCTCTGCCTAATTCTCAACCGGTGCGACGTACCTCCGACCTTCTGGATACCTTACAACGTGCACTGCAGGCTGCTCCACCCGTACCCGCGGCAAAGTTCTTTCCCGATACACTGGTAGCACCAATAAAAACGAACATTCCGATTGAGACGCCAGAGAATTTTGACGACCACTTTCGGGTGAAAATAAAAATTGAAAATGCCCTGCACATAGCAAAAATTAAGACTAAGACCACCAACAAAGCTTTGAATAAATCACGTGGTGGACGCAACAAACATAGGAACAGCAGCGCTGGTGCAATTGTCGAAATTGAACCCAGTACCTATGTTACGTTCCAAGCCAAAGGTGATATCGAAGGTGTACTGAGCACTCCTGAAGGACCCGTATATGCAACACATTTAATACCGACCAGCTGTAGTCCTCAATGGAATCAAGTTTTTGAGGTTTGGCTGCCCGTCGAACTGATGACGAATGTGAGTTAATTTCACAAACTTATCTGAACTAATAATTCTAAAGTTTCATTCACAACATAATTTCAGGACGAAAAACGCTTTATTCTAAAGGTCTGGAGAAAGAATGGAGTGCTGCCGACGCGTCTGATACAAAATACCATTGAAGACGTGGTCATTGGACTGTGTACAATTGATTTAACACTTTTCTTAGCTGGTATGCCAACAATTTCAGGTTGGTATAACATTATTGACATTGGCGGACGTATCAATGGACAAATGAAGGTATTTTTTTCGAAAAATTATTGATTTGTACTGATACTCTACGATTCCAAGGTAAACATTGAGCCAATGGATGATTTGTCCAGCTATCTACCATCACGGAGACCCATCGTCACACCCGTTCCAGAAGCTTCTGATGTGCCACAACAAACTAATCCAATGCTTCCGCTTACTATTGATGTCAATTCTGATCAATCGGTGCTGGGTCGTACGCTAAAGCGAAAATTCACCGAACTGGAAGAGATTACACAACGTCTGAAAGCACGTCTTTTCGATATAACAGGTGATGCGTCCATCGATCCAGACGATGAGTTCGAAAATGATTTGAATACAAATCCCGAAGAAAACATTGACACGCGCTCGGATATGTTGCACGAGTCACAAAACGATGACTTTGACTGGATGCAGTTCGAGAGCAGTCAATTGCTTCCGGCAGCTGGTAAGTGAATGACTTCGATTGGTTTCTTCTTTTATTTAGTTACAATGACTCCGTATAGTTACAGAAGCTCAATTGAAACCGTTACCGGACACAGAGAGCTTACGAACTATTGATCAAGATCGTATTCATGTGATCTCGAGAGCTTTACTGAATGCAGTCATAAGCGATGCTAGCCGCCAACCGGATACCGCCGATGCTGTGAACACTCCGGCCCCAACAAATGAAGAAAATGACTAGGGATTGTGATACACGTATTTTAGAATAATACAAAAGTTTCCGTTTAAAAAAATAAAGTTTGTATCATAAATAAAAATATCGAAATGTATTCCAAAATGTTTGTATTTATTTTTTAATAATTTGTTAGCTTTTTATTAAAGCATAGGTACATTTAAACTTTAGAAGGATTAATTTTTTGAAATTGAGAAAAAAAATATTTCAGGAGAATTTAAAAACTGTTATTGTAACATTTTTTTAAATAACTAATTTGTATTCTTTCTTCTGTAATTATAGACACAAATTTCAATTAATATTGTAAATGCAACTCCACAATTCTATATAATAATGAGTGTGGAATTAAAAATCTAGAATATTTAATAACTAATGTTCAGCTCAAATCCAGATTGGACAACGGTACGCTTAAATTCAATTCAAATTGATCACAGTTGCTAGTAGTTGCGTCTACCATTGAAGCCACATCCACGCTGTCTTTATTATTACGATATGTATCTGCAAACTTGTCGCAAGTATCGTAAAATGTTCCCAGCATTTGATCAACAAAGTGCGAATGCAACCTAAGCAGACAGGCTACATTTTGTGCGGCTAATTGCTTCTGATCGTGGGTCAGAGGCCGTAAAGACCAACGAAGTTCGTCATCTTGCTTAGGTATCATCAGTACGTTTGCAGGTACATTAAACTGGGTCGCAAAACAATCGGTCAGTGTGATGGCATCTTTTTTGCCAGTCAGTGCCGCATGTGCAACCTAAAAAAGAGAAATTATTCTATAAAATATGTAATTTCCTTTAAATCTCATTACTCACCATTGTATCGAATATTGAATAAAGCTCAACGCCATATTGGTACTTGAGATTATCAGCAATTCTACTCGAGTTATGGACAATTTTTCGTGGTCGACTCAACTCGAATATCTCTCGAAACTCTTTGAACACCTTGCCCAGTAAAATAATGTCAAATATGTAAATGCGTTCTCTTGTGCTGCAGCATATAAGCGATACATTTGAATGTCGACCCTTACTAGCTCCTTCCATACAAAGACCGATTATATCCTGACGCAGCAGGTCCTTAATGGCATTGTGATACGACTGATCGCATTGTTTAATAAATGTTGCATTATTTACGCAATTTTGTATAAAATTTAATTCGATAAGACTTATTTTGCAGACGTCCTCTTCATCTTTTGGCATATCAATTTGAGCCGGCAAATCAGCTTTGGAAACGACATTACCGGTATTCAAAATCTTTATAAATTTAATGTCCGGCTTGTAATAAATTTGATTACCGAATATTTTGCGCTGAGAGTAAAAATCTTTGACGTTATTTAATTCGATTTGAGTGCCATTCCGGTTTATTGAGCAGAACTCTCCGACAAGACATTCGTCTTCTAGTTCAAGCATCAATAACTGACCAATGTCGTAGGTGCTCAGCTTGTTATTCATGTTTTTGTTGGTTTTCTTTTTAATAATATATATATAATATATATAATCGTTTAGTTAAATGTTATTGTGTTTTTGGAAACTTTATTATGGAATACAGTTTGATTCGGTTCAATTGGTTGAACACATTTCTAGTCTTGTTTCGATTGCGATGATTCTGGTTCTGAGTCAAAGTACGCCCTGTACAGGTACAGACCAAGTGCAATATGCAGTCCAATAACTGCACATACAGCTGCCCAGATGTTACTTTGCACGGCACTTAGACTAAGGATTCCATCGAATATAAGATACTTGGTGGCAAAGAAGGAGACAATCGGTAAAAATATAATTAACAAACAATAGAATAGTACAACTGTGAATGCAGATGAGTCCGATTTTGATGACTGTATTGAAAAAAAAAATTAATTTATTTCAGTATTTTGGGTAAGTTTTGTGTATGTTTTACTACCTTTTGAGATTTGTTCAGTTTTTGTTTGCCCATTTCAGTTCAGTTCTTAAAATAGATGAATGATTTACTTTATATTTGATCGCTTCTTAGTAATTTTATAAGCGCAAGTTTGTATAATGTAAACGTCACGTGCACAAAAAAATTGCGGTAATATACGATCCACCAATATGTTCCATAGCCCAGCAAACGATATTTTATCAGTGAATTTCGAGATCGATATTTTTTCTATTTTATTCAGAATACAGTGTGGCCAACCATAAATAATCGTCAAAAACCACAGTGCCCGTAATTTTTATTTTAAATCTCACGTGACTTTTGACAGTTCAAATGAGAATATGACTTTTCCGTATTCTATGTTATTCTAAATACCATGAGAATGTAAGAAGATGACTTTCGAAAGTCACTGACGATTTTCTCCGTGACTTTTACTTTTTTGTTCGTAAAACTTAAATTTGAACGAGCTGATTTAATTAAAATAACTTGATTTTCGCATTTCAGATTGTTTAAGTATATGATTATTACATTTAAGGTTAATTTGAATATTAGTTTGAGGTGTGATTATTGTAAAATTTAGTCTAGCAAATTAGTTTAGTTTGCTCAAATAGGAAAATTTACAGAAATTATTTATTAATTTCTATCCAATCCTTAGTTGCGTGACCAAGCTAAATTATTTAATAATTCATTAGGTATTAGGTATATATATAGGTATTGATTTAGTAATTTATAAATAATCTGCCGATTGGGTGTTAGATTTGAGAAGTTCTGCGATTTGTTTTGCCGTCTCAACGAGAAAAGCTCCATTTATGGTTGAAAAAAGTATCCATAGATTTTGCAAATTAAAAGGAGAAATTCGGAGATATTTAAAATTTAAACTTTTATTAATACGTTTTTATATACATTCTAGATATACTTTTATATATTAAATATGTTACATTTTGTATTTGAAGATATATCAATGTACTCGATAAAACAAAGGTTTGCGAAAATCAAGTTTTAAAATTCCACAAATAAGATTAGAAAATATGTTAAAAAAGTTTATGTCGATAATGTCGTTCAAAATATTAAAAAATCTTATTTAATAATATTTTAGTATTTGTCGAAAAAAGAACGTAATAAAAGATTTTCAAAAACCAAAAAAAAAAAAAAATTAAAAATAACATAAAAGTGTCAAATATAAATATCATATGATTTGATTTGATTTGAAAATTCGCCAATTTGCCAATTAGAATAGAGTTCCGGATTGAAGTAAGATGACTTTTTATAAAGAAAAGTCATTAAGTCACAGATTCATAAAGTCATATTGTCACTCCAAAATAGAATACGGGTTATAAAACAGATAGGCTCAAGGCTCAAATGAGTGTGCTTAGTTTTCTGTCACATTTTCGGTGCACTGTCACATTTTTTTGAATGTGTTTGTAAAATGAGTATCACACAATGTGTGCTATCGCTGAGTTATCAGACCAGCACCCACTTTCTGGGTTTCAACTCACAGTGAGTGGATTGTGAGAATAAATTGAGAAGGCTACAAATTCTATGAAATAATTTAAAATCAAATATTTCAATATAAAGCAAAACGTCAAAATGTGAGCATGCTCACGAACAAAAAATTCGGTGAGCTATTTGAGCATTTTTAGAAACATTGGGGTATACCACAACAAACGTCAAACTGCAAAGAGATTCTCTTAAGTAAGAGCTGCTATGATGCGTATACATTTTAAGGGGTAAATAAATAAATAACGACTGAAAGGGTTTATAAAAAAATAACAAAATAATTCGTATTCTATGAATCTTTTGGCACTATTACAATTAATTGGGCGCCATATTTTAGAATATTGATTTCTGGTGTCAAGACATGAATTTTTCATTTTAAATAATGTTATATATTTCAATTTGCTTAATTAGTTTTATTAGATTTTATTTATTTTTATTAAGTTTAATTTTTTTGTTAAAATATTTAATTTATTTTATTTAGTGAGATTTATTATGATAAAATTCTTGTTCAATTGTAATAAAATTTTTATTTAATATTTAAATTTAATATTTATTTAATATTTACATCGACCGAGACATCGACACATTGACACAAATGCAGTATTACGCGAGGTATTACGTCTGTACTCCACAGGTCGCTAGCAGCACATTCTTGAATTTGGCTTTAGAAAAACTATCCTATCCTTGATTTTTCTAGATTACCCTGTAATTTATTCTCACAACCCTACCAAATTTTACGAACAATTCCGACTGGGAAAATATTTGTATATTTCTGTCAAATACATCCACAAATGTATAGATGCCGTTGCAGAAATTGCAGTGTTTATTTTTGCCACTGCTATTTTTGTGCACCGCAAATGTATCGATCACAGTAATTTCAATCCTTAAATTAAAATTACCGACATAACAACGTCTTATTATCCGTAAAACCGTATCCAGACACCTCGCACAAAATATAATCGATTTAATTACAGTTTGTTTGTGTGTTCCTGAGCAGTAATCACCATAAACACTGCGGTCTGTTATTGCTTTTCTCAGAGGTAATCAAAATGGAGCCGCAATTCTCAGACACAACAAAATTTTTCATGTAAAATTAAATTTTATATTATTGGGCACGATTTTAGAATTGTGATGGCACCAGTCTCAAACAAACGACCAACCGGCACTGTGCCCAAGTCAAAAACTGCTCGCAAGAATTCATTGCCACAGGAAATGGTAGCTCCAACAAGACGAGACTTACAGGAACACCTGAACGTAAGTACTATATAGGTATTATGTTCAAAACCACTGACTGGCCTATTCAATCTCTCTCTCCCAAACATACATACACACACACACCATTTTGATCTTGCCCGAATATCATTCGGGTTCCCATCGTGATCTATAAATACGCCTGTTACTTCACATACGTTCACGCACACACACTGTACAAAAATAGCCACAGTCAGAACAAATTTAATCCAAAACAGATGAGTTCTTATGTGATCTCGATTCTAATTGAGATTGTCGAATCGACACCCGCATTTATTGTGCCCTTTCTAATCGTGCTTTTATTAAAGGAGTTCTTTGCGTCGGTGGCTGAACGTGCTTCGAAACCGGAAACAAATCGAACTAGAGCCACGGCCGTTGAAGCCTGTTTTGACTTAGGTAAGTGTTATATATTTGTAATGCTCCTATACGAATGCGTCATTACGACTAATGTACGTCATTATTACGCAGATAACTTGGGACTACATGAAAACACTCGCTTCTGTTGGCCAGTTAGACCGATTCCACGACGTAATTTCTTGCATGACGATCCAAGTGACACGCACACTCATAATCAGAACAACAGTCAATCGAATGCAGCAATTGGCACGTCGAATTTGTATTAATTATATGAAATCCTTTTAACATCGAGATATTCTGACTGTAGGTGTGGTGATCCCGACAACACCGAACTCACAGTTCATTCAGCAACAGCTAAACGATCAAAACTATCGCGAGCAATCCTCACGTCAGCACCATCAAACCTCTGAACACTTGACCGACCAATCAATGTCCGTTCAAGGATCTGCCGCTGAATTTGCGACTGCACTGCCACAGGCAGCTAATATGAACGTCGAGGATAGACTAAATCAGATCCAGGAATACATTCGTATTACGTCTACGTTAATCAATTCAATTCAAACTGAAAAGGTTAGTATTTTGTTTGAAGATTTCCGATACCGATTCGATATGTTTATTTATTTTATTTTAAATTTATTTTACTTTCAATTTTTAAATATCAGTCAAGTGCTGAAAACATCGAAGATCTTGAAACTTTAAACAAAAATCTGGAGAATCTTCGAGACAGCGAGGAGAAACTTTTGCAGCTAATGCACAGTGACAGTGGTACCAGTCAGGATGAGCTGTGGCTCAATTCGCGTAGTCTAGAGAATGTACTCAGTCCAATTGAGGTGAAATTCTATGAATTGTTTGATTGTGCTGCTGTAGCCTGCGTCGTGCCAATATAAACTCATACTAACTGCCGATTTTGTGTCGATTTTGCATATTTTTTTACCATATTAATCATATTTATTCGACCGTCTGAATTTTTTCTTTTGAATGCTAATTGTGTTTTTGTTTTGTTTTGTGATTTGTACATTTACAGCCGAACGGTCCTCGACCTCAGTCGGTGCAAAGTATTCACACGCCTACAGCTACAAATACACCCACATACGATGAGCTGCAGTCCAAACTGGAAGCCTCCAACAAAAACATGCTACACATTAAAGTAAATAACACTTGAAATTAAATTCTTCCATTCAAACATTTAATAAATACACATTTTTTTTATTTATTAGGAACAACAAAATCAATTGTTGCGACTTCAGCAGGCAGCCAAGAATCAATTACAAGAAATGGAAACAATTCGAGTGCAACACGGACCATTGAGTTTTTCAGCTGCTCAGAACGGTATGCCCGACTATGAGAAGGCTGATGAGGTTCATGGTGATGTGGCCACTCTTATGAATCGTATGAAGTCATTGACCGACTTTATACATAATCAAAATGAGCTTGCCTCAATGCTTGGAGAGGACAAGGGTGAAGTGCTCGAGGAACAAATACAATTGCAGCGTAAACTAAATGAGCTGAAGAATAAAAAGCAACAGATGGCCAGTTTAGTAAATGAGCTGCAGAGCATGAACGAAGAGGTAATATTGAAAAAAAAATCAATTAAAACAAATTTACAATTTTTAATAATTGTTTAGGATCGTGATGTGACACCAACGCGTAACGTACATGTTGAGTACGAACGCATCGTACCCATTGAACTGGTGCCTAGTTCACGTGGACAGACAACGGTGTCTGCTAGTCCTCGTTATACTACGGCTCCAGCAACAATCATCGTAAATAAGCCTGTCGAGCGTACAGCACCTGTGCCTCATGTCGTTCCCGTACACGTTGATCAATCGAACGATGATGAATACTCCGAAGACGATGGAACCACAGCTTCTGCTGCAGCTGCTGCAGCTCCATCCGCTAACTGCGACAATGACGATGTTCTTAATGGAAAAATTGCCGAAATTAATGCCATGAAGGATCAACTGCAACGGCTCAAGGACATGATGAAAACTGTAAAACTCATCGAAATCAAGAACGACATGAATGATTTGAATGTCGACGATGAGCCAGAGTCTACTCAGGATACAACTCAGCTATTTCAAGACAACACAGATATGTACAATCGTGTTCTAGCCGATCAGAATGAATTGATAAATTCTATCAATATACCGCCGGCAAATAATAACTCATGCGAACAGCCACAACGTGACGAAGAAGAAATGGACGAACGAGTCCGAGCACTTCAATCGATGACACAGGACCTACGAATGCAGGCAATCTCATTGGCCGCAGAACGTGATCGGCTAAAAGACATTAAAAACGAAATGGTCAGTCGACGGGACGTGGAAACGGTTAAGCTCAATCGTACAGCGGCAGCTCATCGTGAGGTGAACCTGGAGCAAAAGGAGGCCAGTCAGGCAGCTGCACTACAAAAGTCCGAATATGAGGCCAAGAAAAAAGAGTTTGATAAATTGTTGCAGAAATTGGAGGAAACAGACACGAAGCCAAAGGAATCATCAATTGGAAGGCCATTTTATGCAGATAACTGGAGACGAGATCCGGTCGATTCATCCACATCGTCAGTACGTTCAGAACTTGGTGCATGCAGACAATCAGAACCACCAAATGGTAAGCAGGGTCACTCTAATCATCAGGAAAAAGATTCAACGGATTCTGGAGCAGCAGACGTACAGGGCATGTCTGTCGATGCGAACAGTTTAATATCAGGTAGCTCTCGTGGCTACAGCGTTCCACCACCGATGGGAAATCTTGGAAATCCTAGAGATGCGCGTACGTATTTAAAAAAAATCAAATAAAATGAATTTTAATACATTTTTGTGTAACTAGGCTGGCGCAAGAACTCCCAGGAGACCTCTAGAATTTCATCGATTACTCAACCGAATCCCAATTTCGATGGACCACACGAGCACTATCCATCTTGGTATTACAACAATAATAACAACAGCAATGGCAATTTCTATAATCATGGCTACAATATGGGACCACAGAGTCCGCATTGTCACTATCACCATCACAATGGTATGAATAATGTTGAGCCCCACTGTAATTGTCGGCCCAACTACAATACTCCCAACAACGTACTACCTGGCAGTGGATCCGGTGATCCGATGCTATTGCAACAGTTCATTCAAACACAGCAGATGCTTATCAATTCAGTGTGCCAGTGCAATCAACTGCTCTGGGATCAGCAACGTGAAATCAACAATCTAAACAGTGCTGTTTTACTGGTGAGTAAAAATTCAGAACAATACAAAATATTTTGTATTTATTTGAAATTTGTTTTTAGCTTCAAGACCGAATTTTAAATAATACATCAAACGTTGAACCCGTTCAGGGTATTCGGGCCGAATCGGTGCCACCGAATGTTACCTGTACGAATGCACAGCCCTATTTGCCTCGTGCTCACTCTGAACAACCAATCGGCAACCCGATGGCCTTCTATCAAAACTACGCTCAGACAAATGTGGCTGCACCACCGTTTATATCGTATCCATTTGCGTGTCAGAATCAATCGCAAGCCATTCGAAATGTCCAGCACAATATGGCCGGCTCGAACTTCCGATCACTGCGTTTTGGCCCATCCACATTACCGGTGATTAACCAACGCAGTGAGATGCCACCACATAGTTTTTATCAAAACGAAACGCTAAACAATGCCGGACCACAACTACACTCCCAGCAACTCCCACCCATGTACTCAAACAACTTCCTGAACGATCATATGCATACATTGCCCACTTCCGCCGCAGCCGCCTCAGTTGCATCTGCTGCAACATCATCTGCCAGTGGTACCGCAACCACTACAATGCTTAACAACGACCCCAACTCCCCACTGCTAAACATTTCCCAGAACAATCAACAATCCTCGCCGCCCATTTTCATACATCACAATAACAATACAACGAATGCCAACAACAATAACAACGCCAACAACATTAACAATCAGCTACAGCAGCAGCATCATCAGTTGAACGTTTCGAATGGTAGTGGCACCGGTGTCAGTAGCACCACTGGCTCAGCGTACAGTTCAGTCGTGGCGCCTGCCCTTAATAATCAGGTGCCGCCCGGAAATCGCACCAATAACTATTGGGACAATTTCCGCAGGTAATTCACTCGTGTCTCACTGCAAAACATCCACACAAAACACCAAATTCATCTCATTTTCAATAGTATTTATAATCATAGCGTCTAGACCAATTCACATTTTAGTTTCACGTAGATATTTCATTGTCATTTCGATTCATTATTTCCACCCATTCTCATACTAAACGAACAACAAATCCTAAAAATAAGTAAAAACACACATGCACACACAAATACAAATTTTAAAACTGGTGACGTCAACGCGCGTTTCGAGTGCATTTATTCATGCGGTAAGTGTGTATGACGAGCCGCTTTCAGTGTGTCGAGTTCAAAACTAACCCGGAGTTCATGACGTTTTGTTTTTATTTTCTAATCCTTTTTTCATGTTTTTGTATTTACTTTTTTTTATCTTTAAGAAATTAGTTAACTAATATTTTGTTTATCTTACAGTTACTCTAGGCAGAATCTCTTGTCCACAAATAGTTGCAAAAGCAATGAGGAGCAGCAATGCAGCACCAGTAACTCTCCACACAATCGTGAGCCTCCAAATCGCAATCCTCCGCCCACACTAATGACGCACAATAATCTACCACAAACTGGCAATAAACACACAATTCACTTCCGCAATCAAATCAATCAGCAACAGAGTGCTGTGGCTGCTGCAGCCGCAGCTGTTGTATCAGCTGCAGCAGCTAGCAGTGCACCGCCCGATGTTTTGAATGTAAATCAGCATCATCAGCCGCCACCGGATTTACCGTACACAGACTCTGCTCCGTTGAACAATTTAAATAACTTTGCTGCCGGTGATTCATCGAATACAATACCGGCAAATCAACAGCATCTGACCGGTGTTATTGCGGCCAGTGCAGCTCTAGGAGGACAGGCCAGCGGTGGTGGATTTCATATTAATGCCATTAATTTGGATTTTAACGAAATGAAGCCGAAGACCACAAAAATACCACCGAAGGGTACAAGCAACAGTAGCAAGCGAGAGCAGAACAATTTGCTGTTGAATCGTCAGTCGGCTGATTTGAATCTGGCCAGTACTGCCAATCGACAGGATACCAAGTAAGAGCCTTTTTAAAATAACCCCGAATTTTAATTACTACAAATGGTATGGGAAAGAGATCGCTTTTCCGGTTGGAACACTCAATATAACATTTTTACCTTCTTCCAGATCATCCGAAAAACTATTTGAGTCACTAAAAGAGAACGTTTACTTAGAAGTGTCTGCACTAATTGCAGCCAACGAGTCTCGTCCACACTTCCTGATCAATTTGTTTCGGGAGCTACAGCTAATCTCGACCTCAGATCCGCTGCGCAATCGGCTCATGCAGGCCTTTCAAGAGCTCTACAATCGTTGCTGTGAGCCATCTATTCAGGAAGAGAGCGTTTCGTCGCAATCCATTCAGGTACTAGCTATAGCTAGCTATCTATTTAATATAATTATTATATTTATTTTGTATTTGTGTAGAACGATGATATCCCAACGGAGAATCCACAGCAAGATTTGACATTACTAAACGGAGGTGGTCCCAGTGGTATGCAGCAAAATGTACGACCACATGCTAGTCGAGTAACAACTCCTGTCGTAACCACTGGCGATACATATCGTAACATTCCAGACGATGAACTGATTCGTCTTGTACTGATCGAAGTTATGTCTATTACACGTGGTATGCTTAAGCCAACCGAAGAGATTATGCAAAAGATTTCGAACGTAATCTGGCAGAATCTTCAGATGTCCGGCACCCATAAAAAACTAACCGTTGCCGCAGGTGCTGACTGTCTCACACAAGACGAACTACTCTTGACCGTACGCTCGTTTAACTGGCATACTCGTGAGTTACTATTGGACAGTCTCGAGATGTATTTGGAAGGAATTCTAATGAGTGTATCAATGCGCAGTGAGACTGAACCCACCAATGCGTCTGCCAATTTAGCGAGGCACTTTGAATCCTTTTTGGGATCACCACCGGCACCGGTAAAATCTAATGAAATATTGTCTGCTCTGCGAAACCGCGATCGAGTTACTGTGCAGCCCGGTATTTCGTTAGCCGAAGTTGTGGCATCATTGAATGCCGTTCAAATGGACGATAATGAAGATTTAGCCGAAGCCGATCAGATTTGCAGTGCAGATGAAACGATCGGATTTCTAGCTGATGATGATGATGATTGCGTTGTGGACGATGACGACGATGAGGATGATGAGGAAAGTGGTGCTATTGGAGGCATATCTACATTAGATGTAATTAATATGGCGGATGCACATACACCAGATCATCAGGAGGTATTTTTTGGAATTAGTTAATATTAATGATAGAATTCATACTGATAGAATTTGAATTTGTAGGAAATTTGGCACAGAGAAGCGGATCGTCAGTTGCAGAATAGAGTGCAGACCGATCCGAAGCAGAATAATAATATTCAGTGAATCAATCCAATGCACTGGAAAACAATAATTAAACACATACAACGTATTTATAATAATTATAATTACTGTCTACACACATACAAATAATCTCGCCGAACTATATCGCATGTCCTAAATTTAAATGAAGTATTCGTTAGTCACAAAAAATAAATAATAATAAAAAATGATAAAAGAACATCTTGTACTTGTTGTATCTTCGATTTGTATCCTAAAGTTTCAACGCTTCCTGAAATATCAACACTTTTATGACATTTTAAGTAAGTCAATGTCTCGGCTTTAAGACAGTATTGCAACGCAGGGATCAAATCGAGACGAATGAGATAAAACTTCTTCAGTTATGTTCTTTTTCCGTTTTGGATTCGCCTTTCAGAGGAAATGCAGATCCATCCATATCGTTTTTTTAGGCCATTTACATTTTTGACTATTTATAGCAGCTAGTTTCAAGTTCTGTTTGCTATTCATTTCGACAATACATTCAAACAGAATAAGAATTTTATAGTATTTTTTTTTTTTTTTTTTTTTGTGAATTTTGTACCAGTTCCACGATTTCCACAATTATCTTACGTTGCAGAAGTTTAGCGTATTGTTTCTATAATTCTAAAAAGGGGTTAGGCGTAGAACGTTTGATGATGTTTTGTCTTGATGTGATTTTAATTCTTTGTGTTAGGCCTTGTTCTGGATAATTCTGTCCAACAACGCCCTTTCCCGCTATATTGAAAGCACAGCCGTTGACGAAGGCATAGTGATAGGATTTACAAAGTTTAAAGCACCAATGAAACGCTTGATAACGTACACAGTGATTCCTTGTGTGATTGTTGATCAATGAAGAAAATGTCTTGAGCATATTAAGATTTCTAGGTGGCATGTTTCCTACCCGCACATATACGGGTTGTGTTTGTTTGTGCCAAAGAGCTCTTAACGCTCTTAACCTATGATTTTGACGTTAGTAGCCTAACATCAATGGAGCTATTCGGATGAATATAACGCAAATGTTTATGTAACAGCCCCGTAAAGCATTCGATTGTGTCCTTTTTGATAGAGCTGAACTATCTCAAAATCTTCAAATATGCTAGGATAGGATTAGAAGATCTTGTTGATTTTTATGCCGGGTCTTTCTTACATTACTAGCTTTCCAATCAATACCCATTAACCAGTTGGGTCAAATATTTTAGAAAGCATCATTCGTTCCTAGAATGCAAGTATCCTTGAGAACAACAAAACAACAATGTGATGCACTTTATGAACGAGAGTGAGAGTTTTAAAATTAAAAATTAATTGGATTACTAAATGTAGAAAATCAATATCTCATAATCCTTCTGATAGAAGTAAGAAGAAATTATTAATTTGTATAGAAAATCGATCTCATCAGATGTTCGCAATAATATTCCAATTAGATTTCTAATTCGATTCATGTTTGTTTGGTTCTTCCAATTAGATTCAATTGGACTACTCTTATTCGATTCTTTAAATTATAATCAATTGAACTCCCCTTATTGGATTCTTCCAATTAGAATCAATTATACTCTTATAGGATTCTTCTAACTAGAATCATTTGGACTCTTCTTATTGAGTTCATACAATTAGAATCAATTGGATTCCTCCAACTAGACTCAAGTGTACTGATTTAAAATTGGATTCGCCTGATAGGATTCCAATTGAACTAATATCTAATTAGATTCCTCGATTTGGATTCCATTCTAATAGAATTAATCATGTTGCTCAAATTAGAATAAATTGGATTCCTCTCATTGGAATTCCTAATATTAATTTTCATAATAAGTCCAATTAAAAATATACAGGTGACTTTTGTCCAACTGGTGCCTAGATCAGACGCGCAACCATGAACTGATGCCAGGTGGATTTGTAGAGGTGAATTAGGAGTACAAATGATGATGAAAATCAATTATGTTTCAACTTTAATTAATAATAATAATTATTATTCAATATTTTTTAAATTATTTTGCTTACATTTTCGAGAAATATTTCGAGTCTCGCATATACAGTAATGGGCAAAATTATTTAATTTTGCAAATAATTATCGCAGAATGAACCAATTTATAAGTAAATGAATTTACAGTTATTGAGTTTTGTTTAAACTTAATTGTGATTGTATAAACAAAGATTAAATTTTATCAAACTAAATAAAAAATAAAAAAACAAAAATTACAGTAAAATCTTCAAATTGCACACATTTGTATGTGCGATAAATATTTGGAATGTTATTTAATTCGCACCCAAACATAATTTTTTCATGTCCAAACATTATTTTACGTGATATTGTTTTATAAATATTATCGTCGATGTTACTTCATGATAAGGTAAGCCACATTTAAATATTTTATATGAAAACGCTGCCGTTTGTGGTGATATTCTTATTGGAGATAATTGGATATTCAAACAAGACAATTTGCCCATACTGCTGGTTCTGGTGTAAAAACGTTGGATTGGCCACCACAGAGTCCAGATTAAAATGTTATTGAAAATGTTTAGGGTGAAATGAAGAGAAAAGTGTGGCGTATTCGACCGAGAAATCCAAAACAATGGCTGAAAATAAAATTCGTGATGTCTGGGTCAAATTAAGCGTGGATACTATTGCAGACGAGTTTGGAGTGAGTATCAGTCAATTTGTCTCCGAGTTATTCTAGGTCTACAACTAAGTTTTAAAGGTTGGCACATATATGTCGCTCCTGTAACCACATCTCAACGCATCCAAGCAAAACCAACTTCATTTGAAAGCGTCATTATTCGGCTATAATTCGTGCCATCTGTC
>JANSTU010001671.1:0-34012 GCA_027564075.1 Bolitophila hybrida
TTGTTGAGTGTTGCACAGCTCAACAAAGAGGTTGCCGTTTTCATTTATTTCCCCCAGACCATGCTTTCCCATAACATTGGTCAACCCTTCATTGTAGGACCCTATCTTGGCGTTAAAATCGCCAAGAGTGACAATAATGTCAGCGCGGGGAATGACGGCGAGGGCTGCCAAGAGTTTTTCATAGAACTCTTGTTTTGACGTGAGGTCTGCAGGTTCGGTATGCGCGTAGCATGACGATTCGTATCTTCTTTCTCAGCCTAGCAGTTATGATCCTCCCCGAAACAGGAGTCAGGAAATCAAACTAGCTTTTGCTTGTCGAGATAGAGCGATCCCAACACCTTCTCGGCGTATTGTTTCATGGGCTGCTCTACTAGAGAACAAGATAACGACGGACTCGACACGCTCACCAGAGCCGTTCAGCCGATTGTCGATCAGTCCAAGAACGTGCAGCTTGTACCGTATCATCTCGTTCATGACTTGTTCGCGTGGCCCATTCGCAAACATAGTCAGAACTCCGAACGTTCCAAAATCCAACTCGTGTCCGGTGTTTGTAGCCAAAGGTCGTCGTAATTGATCCAGTCCGCATCCCAGTAGTTGATTATTCGTTAATAAAGAGAGATTCGGCAGAACAGGTTAGTAGCCTATTGCTGCCTAGTTTGGAGGTAGGGCTTCCAAACAAGCGGTTTTTATCGGTAGTCTACATTAACTGGGACCATGTACGATTCCGTTGACCTCCTAGAGAAGTTCTTCCGCCACCGTGCTAAAATGTACCGAAATAAGAAGCACTCAGATGCGACAACCAGTAATCCGCGCTAACTGGGACTGGGCTCGCTGACGTTGACTCTGTAAAGAGTTCATCCTACACCGTGCTACATTTCTTGCCTTATAATAGGCAACACGCTCAAGATTCAGTTTGCGAACGCATAAAAACACGTCTGCACTCGCCGACGGTTGGCGCCCGAATCATGAATGTAAACATAGACAAAATTTAAACAAATTGAAAGTTTTGCCCCTAAAAAAATTGATCTCCAAAAATGATGGAGCGTGTCAGATTAAGGTAAAGTTAGTTAGTTACATGCAGAAAAGTTTACATTTCAATAATCTGACAAAGTTTAAAAAAATGTTTCCTTTATATACTCGAGCGCGGTGTTTTTTTTTCATTCTGAAGGAAATCATTTAAGGATCACGGGAATAATATAATCTGACGATTTCTACCTACCGAAGTAGCTAAAAACATCACTAAGGTGTGGTGCGTGCATCACGATATACACGTTTGTTTTCAGTTTTTCCATGCACAGAATCGCTTTCGTGTTCGTAGATGAACAACGCTTTAATTTATTTCTTGTGTTCTATAGAAGTTAAAATACATAGAGTTTAAAAGGTACTACGCCAATAAGTGAAAATAACGTGAGTGTGATTTGTGGACATTTTATATTATTATTTGTTCAATGTAATTATTCTATTTTGTAATAAAAAAATCAAACTCTCAGAAAAGGAAAATTCCTCTATAGAATTATAGGTCATCACGACAAGAAAATCAAGCTGAACAGTCTGTATAAAATTATGACGAGCTCGAGTATCTCAAGGGCACGGTTTTTATTTTATATTTTTAAAAATCAGTTTTGAGTTTTGGTTACGTCCTAATCGTCAGATTTTTGAATATGACATCTGTGAGGGTTCACTTAAAATTCCTACTAAATGTCTGACAAGCTCGATATTTTTTCAATTTTCTACCTCTTTGTACGGCCACCCCCACTTATCAAGTCGTCAGATTAATATATCTCCGTTACCAGAAACACGTTTGGGGTATACGCTATTAATATACGTATGACGAGCTTTATTATACTAATGTGACTAGACACTCTTAATATTAAAATAGTATTCTTGGATATATTAAATTCTAGAATTTAATTAAGTTACCGTTAATTTTTTTATTTTACTGAACAAATTAACTATTTCAAGTATGTTTTTTCTCTTTTAAGTTGGCAACTGAAGCTTCGGAATCAGAGACATATGACCGTGCCAGCTAATTCTAGACTTGGAAATTTGAAATCAAGAAACAATAATATCTATATAAAATGGTTTTATAGCATCTGTGACGTTTAAACAGAAAAAAATCTATTCCAATAAAAGCGTGAGAATTCCACATAGCTCTTACGATTGCTGGCTGACATATTCAACAACTAACTAACTAACATTCAAATTTAAAACATAGTAACAAAATAAAACAAATGAAACGATTGCATTATGTTTTAACAAAAAAAAACAAACAATAAATTCGATGTATACATACAAATATGTAAATATATCTGTATCATTGCAAAATATACGATTGTGCCATATAAATATATGCATCGAAAGAGTGTCATCTTGAGTAGCGCTCGTAGATCTTTGTCACATAGAAATGAATTCGCACAAACGCTAACAAGAAAACTTATGCAATCTATCTCATTTACATCTTACACAGAGTGCAAGCACCACAAAGGTGGGCTGTCTTCTTATACATGCATATTGCATATCAATGAATTATATTTCATCAAAGCTTGCAGTCGTCAAATGTCGAAATTGGTTTGTCTCACTGAAGCTGTTTTGTTATACATAAATTATGTGGAGCTATTTCTATTATGACATTTATTTTTAATAATTTATTTCGTATTATACAACATTATTAATCGCATTAATAATTACAGAAATGGCACAATATTTATAGTTTAATCGAAAAAGTCGCGTGTCACCCCGTATAAACCACCCTAATGGCAAATTGAGCACACACACACACACATGATCGTTGCGGTTTACATTTTATATATCAACCCTTTCGTGGGGATAATTAAATAACAACTCGTCCTCGAAATATCAATTAAACCTTTCAACATAAACCATAAAGGAACAGTTCGTGTTTTATGAACTATAACATAGCATTTACGCAGTCTCGCCGTGTGTGGGACAAAAGTCCACAATATAAACCCTATATTTAGTAGTATATTATACGTTATATTTATTTATATATATATTCACAAGCACAGTGCCGTTATTTATACACTAGTTAAACAACTGTGTTATTGTTTCGAAAAACTTGAAAACTAACTATTTCCAGAAGGCATCGTCGCTTCGGTGCCATCTTGTGGCATGAACGTCATTGGTGGGAATACCGCAGCGAACAAACAAAAGTTCAAGACTCCCCTAATCAAACAATTCTTAATTTGATTTGACGTTCTTAGTTTATGAGTTTATGACAACATTAAGCATGTTACTTATTAGGGCATTCGAGGGGGGCGGGTGGCAAAAGTACCGCAACATATGGGTTGACATTATACTCTTGTTCTTGGTTTGCGTGCGCGATAAGCACTGAAATAATGTACGCAGCTCGTATTCGTTTTAAACTTTTATTAATTGTGTGTGTGTGTGTGTGCCGGTTAGTAGATAATATAATTATAAATATATATTATTGGATTCATTTTAAATGTATTTATAGATAATTCGTTTGTGGTATTTTTAAACGTTGATTTTAATAATTATAATAAAATTCCATTAAATAAATATTATATATTTAAATGTAATTTAAGCGTACAAATGAAAGGTCTCATTGCGAATTTCAATAATACGTATGATACACAACCCCAAAATTGTTTCTTTGGAGGTGTGATTATTAAAATTATATATTCCATAAGAATAAGGTACAACATACTTAAATAAACCTTAAAAATATACTTGACGTAATTTACCCAAACCAAACACATTAGTTAATACTTAAGTTATTAGATGGTAAAAATATTGTTTTTTGAACTAGTTGTGGAGCGAGTTTGCACCGAAGTACTGAATATATTAGGAGAAATCTGTTTAAAATAATCAATCCTGTTCAAAGTTGAGTTCATAACAATACCTAAATTTGGAACGGAATAACTTAAATTAATTTCAGATTTATTTATAAAAAATAGGATGAATTAGCATAGCCTGGGTTTTACCGACGTTTAGGATTAGACCATTTTCTAACGACCACTGAAAAATAAAATTAAAATCCTCATTTCTTTTATTAATATATTTTGAAATATTATTTGGATCATGCTAAAAAGTGCGAAGTTTAGAAGGCAGGTAATAAATAAACATCGAGAACAAAATTGGACGCAAGAAAAAGAGAAAATATGTCTGATATAGAAAGACACTGAGTATTGTCAAAATAGGTTTTAAGTTTACATATGAGATATTTATGATTGACATTATCAAAAGCCTTAGAAAAGTGTGAAATTTTCAACAGCGCAGTTTTAGCACTGTTTTTTTGCGAAAAACAGACTGAAATTTTAACATTAAATTATTTTTAGAAGTGCAGCCAATAATTAGGCCTTTCATAACTCCATTAATTTTGAGATAGTAGGTAAAAGGCTAATTGGACAATATGCTCGACAACAGTACGAACTGAAGTTCTTAGAATTTGCTTTTTGTATTAAATAGCTAAAAAAAGGAATTATAAAGTATTGATTGTATCAGTTGTAAGCAGACTCTTCAAAAATAGTTTTCAAAAACTATTTTGAAATAAAATATTTTATTTCTGAAAAAAACTATTTTGAAATAAAATATTTTATTTTCGTAAAAAACTATTTTAATATAAAATATATTCATAAGTCGGCCAAAACATTTAAAATAGTTTGTTATTTGACAATCATTTTATCTTGAGAATCGAACAGTTTATTTAAAAAATAGTTTATTTTCAAGATAGTTTTATTTGGAAAATACCGGGTGCGACAATTGAAGTGGGTTCATTTAGAAATTCAATAACTCGATTTATGAAAAGGAACAATATTTAAGTTTTTTTTTATATATTAATCAATTGGGATGTATCTGCCCTTTGCTCTTACTACGAGGCCAAGTCTCTTCCGGAACCCCAAACACGATTTTCGAATGACATCTTGGCTTAGACGTTGCCATTATCGCTCTAAAGATTTTTTAAGGACTCCAATGACTTGTGTTTTTTCGCGCAGGTCTTGGCTTGTAAAATGCTCCATACACAATAGTCAAGCGGATTTAAGTCTGTTAAAGAATGCCATTGTTTTTCGGAAATGAAAGCTTGTAGATTTTCAGATAACCATTTTTGGGTACCTTTAGCTCTATGTGATGTTGCGGAGTCCTGTTGGAATGTCCATCGACTTGAACCGAACATATTGCGTGCTCACGGTAGCAATGCTGCTTCCAATACCTTTTCACGGTAAATGAGTTGGTTTATTTTTATTTCTTTTGGGCCCATTGGCACCCATAAAACCCATAAAATGTCGGAATGTTCACTAGCATGCCCCTTTAGCCAGACACGATCATTTTGACGATTCTCGTACTGCTGAATACAGAATGTTTTCTCATCTGAGAAAACCATGTTCTGGAGTTCACCAACATCGAACATACAAATCAACTCCTTAGATCTTTCGTATCGCTTTTGTCTTTGCAGACTTGTCAATTCTTGGGATGTGGCTTTATTGTAAGGGGTTACCATTTACATACTTTTTTTGAGGATAAGACGAATGCTGTATTCGTTCACGTTCATTTCCTGTGCCATTTTTCGTGCACTTCGTTCGGGATTTCTTATCAAACGTTGGCGCACCTTTTTGATGTTCGTAACTGTTCTTGCAGTACATCGACGACACCACCATAACGTTTCCTTAAAACGTTGGATGGTACGTTGTACAATTAGCGTAGCGCTCGACGAATTTGAATATTTGTTTTGCCTTCTAAGTGAAGAGCTACGACTGCGTCATATTTACTATCTATTATCATTTCTCGATAAGTATTTTGTTCAGACTTGTAACAGTTGATATTTACGTGTGTGACAGCAGTTTAAATATTAGGGTCACTTCAAATGACTTCAAAGTACTGATTGTTATTTTCGTTTAAGTAAGAATTAAATTAAAAGCATTGAAGTGAGTTAAATTCATATTTTTTTGGAAGAAGTGACTTTTGATATTTTGAGATTGGGCCAATTTCCTCATAAAGATGTTTTTATTCATGTTTTGGTTTTAAGTAGGCACATTTTTCCGTTTTTAATTGTTTGTAAATCAAATTTTAGAGATTTGTAGATAAATAATCAAAATAAGATTTGCTTTTTAAAACACAACACAATTTACGCCAGTATCCTGTGAAATGATTTACCTACTAATTATCTTTCTATGAATTGTATTCTACGAATTGCTTTCTATGATTTTTTTCTACGAATTGTTTTTTTATGGAGTGTTTCGATGAATTCCATTCTACGAATTGCCTTTTAATGAATGTGTTACGTCGCGTCCTAAGTAAGGACCGTAAAACAGGATGAAGGACCAGGAAATAGACTTTGAAAAGTAAAAGTAAGTAAGTAAGTAAAAAGAAATAAGAAATAAAAATAGCTTGAAAAAATCGTATCAGAATTTATATATGCTATAAATACACCAAAAAGCACATGACATATTCGTTCACAATACTTTTTGTATTAATCCAAAATATAAAATACAGTGTATAAGTAGCTTGCAGTAAATAGTTATTAAGTATTCGTTACACAACTTTTAGTGGTACCAACAATTATGGCAATTCAAAAACGAATAATATAACTGTTTATACAAATGTCAAAATTCAGAGACCAAACAATGTAAACATAAACAAATAATTTTGTGTAGTAATTTCAATTAATTCTATTTGTAAATATAAATAAGTATGTTTTAATCAGGATTATCCAGAATGATTTTCTTCAAATTGTCTGGATACCGTTAAAATGATAATGGGTGAAATGTGATTACACCTTTGAATAATTATTTTAACAAGTAATTCATAGGCCATGATTTTTAGGAAATTGTGATTTTGGGAAATTGTATTATCTATGTACATCTTCTAAATTTCTATATAATGGATAACGTCATATCTCATATTAGGTACCACGTCAATTGCTCGAATTTGTATTAAACGACGAGTGGACAAATAACAATTTACAAAAATCAATTGCCAAAAAAAATGGAGAAAAAAACTCCAAATATTAATTTATAAGTTTTCGGCTATTACCTCACTTCTTGTAAGAAAACATCTACACAATATTCCAAAACTGAACCACTTTGATCACACATTCGAAAAGGAAGCGAATAGAGTCATTTCTTATAAATATTTTTTTTTAAAAGGCAATAACTACTGCAATGCAAATATGTCTTAATTTTAACATTGAAACAGAAATAGAGAAGAGGTTTCCACGACTCTACCAGCCAATTAGAGAAAAATGTGGTCTCTAAAGAAAATAAATGTACCCACAAAACAAGACTGGCAAATAAGGAGTGTACCGAATGAAATTGTTCATCCAAAAGTAAAAATATTTTTTATTGTCTATAAATTTAATAAGGATGCAACATCTTTTTTATTTAATGGACGTCTGGAATACTGGCGCACTTTTGCTTTTATGTTGGCCATAATATTTTGCACAGTCTGTTTTGTTACTTTGTTACTGGCTGTTCCATTTTTTCTTAAAATCTTCCTTACTATTGGCTGTGTTTTCTTTTCCTTCTTCAATTCTTTTTTTAACATGCCCAATATATTTCAATTGGACGAAGTTCAGGAGTGTTAGGGGGATCGGCATCTTTTGGTGCAAAGTCCCAGTTGTTGTTCTGCAGGAATTCCGTTGTGTCTTTTGATTAGTGAGAACTAACTAAGTCTGGCAAAAAAAAAAAACACGGAACCATTATGTGATGCAATAATTGTTAAAGGTCGTTTCTGCACGCATTCTTTAATATACATTTCTTTGTTCACTGTGCCTTTTGTGATTAATGTCTTACTGCGTTGACCACACTGACAAATTGCTTGCCAAACCAAATATTTTTTGACAAATTTGTCAACCCTAATATGAGTCTCAGCTTCAGAAAGGATTTCGAATCGAAACTTTAAGTAAAATTGTGGCCCAGCTAAAGTGGCAAAATCGGTTTTACGTAAGTTTCATCGTCCAAAACAAGTTCTTTTGATCTTAGTCTTGCTGTCTTTTTTTGTTTCTTGAATGCTTTCATGTTATGGCGTTTTTTCACACGTTTCACCATTGTTCCATTGGTTTGGCATTTTTTAGCCACATCTCGTACAGAGGTTTCCCTCTTCTTTTAATTTTTTTCATTTTCTAAATATTTGCTCACAATTTTTTGAATTATTTGTGAATTAATCATTGTGGTTTTAAAGAAGACCCAAAACAAAATTGCAAAATTTTGTCCCCGATAATTGTTTAGTACTACGAACAATGATGATCACATTCACTCTTTTCAAAAGAATAACACAAAACGGGATAAAACCGTTATTACTTGGACGCCTGAATCGAAAAAAAGCTTTTTCAGAATGTAAGAAATTGTTAGCAGATGACACACTATTAGCACATCAATCTCCATATCTCGATTTGTCAATTATGTAAGACGCCTCAGACAAAACAACCTAATTGCTGGCAACCACTTTGCTTGTTCTCCAGAAAATTATCTGCCACTGAATTTCTTCGTACAGCGAACTTATTGGTGCTTACGCTGCGATCAAACATTTCAGACTTTGTCTAGAGGACGATTGTTTACGTTGTTCACGGATCACAAACCAATAATCTTTGCTTTATCAGAAATCAGACAAGACATCGCCTCGCTAAGATTTTATTGGCCTGTTTACGACGGACATTCGTCACGTAGCACGCAAAGACAACGTTGTCGCGGATGCTCATTCCTGCAACATAGCAACATTAACATAGCAAGTTCAATTGACTTCGATATAATTGCTGATGAACAAAACAACGACGATGAGTTAATAACTCTCCTGCAAAACTCGGCCTTAAAACTAAAACTCATATAAAACATATATTCCGCTTAAATTTCGTCGGATGGTTAAAAATCTGGTATAAAATCTATCCAAAACCTACTTTGCGACAGATTGCCTATTCTGCCAAAAGAGCAAAATTAACAAACATACTTTTTCTAGTGTTTTTCACTACAGAACGATTCGCTAAAATACATATCGATATCGTCGGTCCATTACCATTTTCCGATGGATATCGATTTCTCCTTACTTGTATCGATAGATCCATTCGTTGGCCATAAGAAGCCATTTCTTTAATTGATACAATCGCCGAAACCATAGTTGGATTTCTCGTTTTGCCGCATCACTAGAAATTGTTACAGACTAAGGTCGTCAATTCGAGATACCCTCTTCTCGGAATTTTTTTTCTTAAAACATAACTAAACGCATGTGTTGCTGAAATTGTTTTTGGTAGTACTTTTATACCTGGCCAATCCCACCAATCTTTTCTCGAAGATATTGAGATTTTAAAGAACCATTTTCTAACTCTAAACCAGTTAGCTAATTGCGATTTTGTATTCCTGCGCGTCGATGCAGTACGAACACCGTTTTTTTTTTAATAAGTGCATCGTTACATTTGACTCCTATCTCCCTCAAAAGGGGTTATTGTACACTTTAACACAAAAGTAATATTTAAGAATGGCAAACTTGGGCCCTGAAATGGTACCCCCTATTGACAAACCAACCAACTCCTCTTTGGGAAGATAAAAAAAATTAATATTACTTTAAATAAAAAAGTTTAATACAAACTTAAAAACCCCTTAAAAGAGTGATAGGAGTTTTAGTCACAAAAATGTAGTACTAAAAAATGATCAGTAATAAAATGTGATCCCATAGGCCAATAAAGTTCAATTCAGACACAAAATGTTATGTGTTTTGTCTATAGATTCGGATACCTCTAAAAAATGGATTACTAAAAACGGTGATGTAATATTCTTTTAATTTGTCCGTCTTATATTATCTGCGGATTTCCCATAATGTACTGTAAATATTAAAGTCGTAGAACAAATAGTAAATATTAGACATTCCCCTTATTTTTAAATATATAAATTAATAAATAAATTATAATTGAAAATACAGCATATGTCAAAAAAGCTCTTCATTGTTTGCAAGACTTAAGACAAATGTGTACCGCATTGAGTCAACGGAAAATTCCAACTCTTTAGGAAGTTTCCAATCGAAAATATAATCAGGTATAGTAAACATTCGTTACGGCTACATAACAATTTAAGTAGTTGTTGTTTATGTCCTGATTAATTTGATTCGATAGAAATGCTTAACAAACATGCAATCCGTGTTTATTGAATGAAAAATATATCAATACAACTAAAAAGAGACAAAAACATATGTTTGTAAGTAAAAAGTACACGTTCTATGTGAATGATGTAATAATATAATATATTATATACGAGTATATAGATCTATTATCTATAAACAATGAGTAGTTTGAATTGCTGTTTGCCGATTCGTAAACGGTACTGTTTACTATCGTAATAGTTTGTTTACATTTTGATTGAACTCGTATGAATCAAACGAATCACGCGTTTCTTGGCAAGCACACTTTGGGGTGGATTTCCATTTGGTGCGGGTAGACTTTTATAGGCGTATGTTTTTTTGTTTGTTGATTGAACTGAATGTTCGTATCGTAGTGCGTAACCCTGATTAAATTAGCTAGATAGGCAATACATCAAACCAACAGTACTACACGAACTTTTTTGGCTATATTTAATATGTTTAATTTTTGATTGTTTTTTCCAGGGACTTTATATTTTTTGTCTTTTTAATGTCAGGTTTTTATTGAACATTTTATATTTTCTTGTATTTTTTATATTTATGAGGTTTTAATGAAGTTTTATACCCAAACTTAATCACTTTTGTAGATGTAGGCTAAATGATTATAAATTAATACAATAATAAATACCATATTTTAATATATTTGTAATATAATCGACATCGTAAAAAAAAAATCTGCATTATACGCGTATTAATGAATGACAACCGCATCGCCATCGCCAGTCAAGTCTAATAATTAATTTATTCCACAGACGGGTTTATGCGTATTATATGTTTATTTATAGATGCATAGAATAATATAAATATATGCTCATATATCATATAGGTATGTTGAAAAGAAAAATTCTTAATTTGCTTGAAGTTTATTTATTTATTACTGCATTCACATTCACAGTAAAAAAAACGTGAATGATTTTTGATTAAAAAAAAGTGCGAGAAGTGAAAGTAAATTCCGATGAGGATTTTTTTTAATAATACCTATATATTATAAAAGCTGTGCGGTTTATCAGAAATAGCCGAGAGTCTGGTCGTGAGACTCGGTGATAGGGTTATCAGTGATATTGACCCGGAAATAGATTTTTTTGTAAATATGTAGTTTCCAAAAACGCATTGAGTTTGATTTTGTCTATTAATGTCTATGGCTTTGATGAAGTTTATGTGTAATAAAATACATATTTTTAAGTACCCAGAAAATTGTCTGCGAACTTGAAAATAAAAAAGGGAATTGCGATATTATTTTAAGTCCATCAAACCATGATTGAGCGGTTTGAAATCCATAGTGATTAATTAAATTAAATAAATTATCAATTATGACTAAAAGCTTTTTGACAACTTCATAAATCGCCATTAAAAAATAGGATCTTTTTTTATTTATTTAATTTGAGAATTGAAAAAATAACATAATTGTATAGATTTCTTCTTCATTTTGTTTTTAAATGATGGGAGATAAATATTTCGTGTTTAGATTCTATTTAATCTTTAAAAAAAAAAAAATATTGAAGTGCAATGCTAAACACGTCAATATTTATTTTTTATTTTTTAAAGATTAAATATAATTTAAACTGTTTTTGAAAATCTTTGGTAGGATTTATATTTGATAAGATGAAGATACAAATATAATTCAATCAAAATTAACTAAAAGAAAAAGTTTTAGGTCTAAAATAAAACTAATTAGAAAAAACACTCACTTCATTAGCTCAAAGCTTATGCACAGGTGATTCCGGAAGTAGAACGAGTCAAGCATGTGTATCACATTGTGTGTGCCGTCAATGTCCTTTTTGCGCAGCTCGTCCAGCAGGCGTACCTCAACGAGGGCCTGATGATGGAAGCGCTTCTTGTTTCGAATGATCTTGATGGCAATGTACTTGTTGGTCTTGTGATCCAAGGCTCGTACCACTTGACCGAAGCTGCCCTTTCCGATGACCTCGAGCATCTCGTACCTGTACGATATGTGATCGTGCATGATCTATATAACCACGATCATCAAACGGAATTAATTTAAGTTTCTTTTTATGTCATGTGCGTCGCAAAACATATACCTTATTATAGCTTCCGTTGTCATCGTCATAGCCGCAATTTAGTGCCGAGCCGGGCTTAGCATTTATTTTGCATGAATCCAGGCCAAGATACCAAATTTCTGCATACTTATCGATTTCTTGACGTTCGAACTCAGACAGTCGGCTACCGTGTAGTTTTACTGCTTCTGCAATGAAAATTGATTGATGAATTGAGTTAAATAATAGATATCTATATTTTTTATGTCGAATGAGATAATACGATCACAGTTGTGCAAAATATAAACTATTTGCAACTTAAGGTACTTTGTGTAAGAGGATTACATTTGAGGTGCTGCTAGCAAATGCATAATAAATTAATGGCATGCAGAAGGTAGTGCACTATAAGTATGAACTTTTATATACAGAATTTAAGTATAAGCTCTAATAAAATATAGTACAGGTGTTATATAATGTAGATTCATATACTTAAAATAATATATTGATTTAAATATATTATTTATATTGTTTTTTTTCTTTAAAATAAATACTTTAAAGTTTTTGGATATAATTGTCAATTTTTGTCATGTTGAAAGGTATTCTTGGTGTAAAGCTTTGTATAAAGCTTGAGAAAAAGGTTTTACTTAAGTAGAGACCAAGACCAACTGTAGTTGTGTGCCTTTTTTATACTTCGGTGTTTTGGTGAGTTTTCCGAGTTCCGTATTGTAGATCCAAAAACCTTTTTAAAATAATATTAGGTTCGGGAAAAAGTCTTGCGGTATTTTTAGGTTATTTTCAACGCTTTATTCAACAAATATGCGCCGTTTTGACGGATAACTTCTGAGGATAATTTTGACGTCAATTTCATAGTTCCACGATTATAGAAATCCTTGTCCCTATTGGCAAAACACTCAGACAAACAATTTTCACAAGCAAGCCCCTCTTGAGGCCAGCTTACTATTGCCAAGAGCGTTTTGCATTGAATCACTTCTTGGTGCCAGGTCCGCACTGGGTGCGATAGGACCTCCAATCCGGCGGGTCTGCAAAGACGTGTGTGACATATTAGCAAATTCTGTCCGCTTGTGGTCGATGGCCTGCTTCAAACGGTCGTGTTGCTTGCAGTAGATATCCGAATTGAGCGTTTGGCCATAGTTGAGCAGCTCATAGTGGATGACTCCCTTTCTAAACCCACCAAACACACAGCAGAACCTTTTTGGCCGTCAATCCGGGTTTGGCGATGGTCTGGGCCGGCCTACCGCACTTCTACCATAATCGTTGACGGTTCATGTTCTCGTTCGTAACCCATTTTTCACCAGTCATCATCCGCTTCAAAAATGGGTCAGTTTCGTAACGATTCAGCAGCGAATCGCAGACATCGTTTCGGTCAAAAAGGTTCTTTTGCTTTAAATCGTGTGGCACCCACATATCGAATTTTTTGGTCATACCAAGCTTATGCAAATGGTTCCAAACTGTTTTATGGTCGATATTCAGTTCCTGTACGATGCCTTTGAGTACTCATATGCCGGTCAACTGCGAGGATTTCCACGATTTGGTCCACATTTTCGACGATTGACCTTCCAAAGCGAGGATCATCTTCTACATCTTCTAAATACATCCAAACGAAATCGTTGAAACCAACGATGTGTTGTGCTAATGGATACTGAATCGGGTCCATAAACATTACTCATTTTTTTGCAGCATTAGTTGCATTTTTACCTTTGTCGTGGTAAAACTGTAAAATATGCTGAATTTTCTCTTTAGTTTGCTCCAAATTGCTCCAATTTTACCGATTTCAAATCGATTAAATTAACAGATCTGTGGTTCGGCTTAAAAAACGCTTAACTTTCAAATTCAATAACTCATGAACCTGTGCAGCAATCTTTAAAAATGGTACAGAATATGGAAGTAGATTTAATATAAGATTATTTATTCGATAAAAATAAACAATTATTTGATTTTGACAAAGTTATTAAGCTTTTTTGGAATACTTTCCATCAGATGCTTTCTTGTAGTTTCTGTGACCTTCCTGGTGGCTGCGTTTCTTGAAATCATTGTTGTCCTTGGCTTTGGTATTCGTCGCAACTTCAATTCCCTTTTCACTAGAGCCCAATATCGCTCTATTGGCCGAAGCTCTGGACAATTCGGTGGGTGGGAGGCCACTCCCTGGGTACGGATGTGATGTTATTATCATTGTACCAACCAATCGTCGATTTGCTGTAATGCTAAATCAAAAGTGGACACCCTATGCTTCCGAATAAATGGTAAAAGCTGTTTCTGGAGGCACTCCTTGATATAAATATCGGAGTTAATCGACCCATAAGTGATGAACGATTGGCTAACATCACCACAACTACTTATAACTTGCGTAGTAAAACTCCTGGCCCGGAAGTTGGGCAAAGTCCGCCAGCAATGGCTTATTGGCGCAGTGGTAAGAGCTCGGGTTCATAGTACGAGGATCGCTGGTTCGAGTCCTAACGATGCATTTTGTTACTACTGGACGGATATAAATGGAAAAAGAGGAAAAACCTAAACCTCCAAAAATCACCAAAGAAATATCAATGTTTTCCAATACATTGTGGATGTATGGAGCCTATAACTTTGCGAATACCGCTTCCAAGTGTTCAATCGTCTCGGGCTTCTACGTAGTCAAGCTATTTCACATAGCCCCATAGAAAATAATACAGCGGCGTCAAATCACAAAATCACAGCTCGCGAAGGCTATTTCACGCCGGTCAGTTTATTTGTGACATCAAAAAGTTGACGGTAACAGCCTGTCCAGCATCATTCTTGAAAGATGTAAAGACACCAAACTGTATTTGGATTTTTTTTTAATAACAAACCCATTTTACCAAAAAATGAGCCTTGTCGGTAAATAGAATTTAGTGAAATTGGCCTTCATCATTTTGAGCACATTGAGCGAACGATGTTCTTGTAGCTTCAATTAATGGAGTAGCTGGATCTTGTATGGATCTTGTATGTAAGTCATGATCTTTCCTCAAAATCTTCCATAAAGTTTTTTTACGAGGGTTGTTTGATAAGTATTCGGATTAGAAATAACAACGCAATGTTTTTGCTGTTCACCTTATTTTTTTTCAACGTAGTCACGGAGCTGACCGATTTTCCAACTTCTTTAAGCCCTCCAAATAATAGGATTTATCAAACCCTTCAAAATAGTCTTTTGTTGCAGCAATGACTTCTTCATTTGATGTGAATCTCCTACCTCCGAGCCTATTCTTCAAGTTTTGGAACAAAAAGAAGTCGCCAGGGGCCAGATCTAGAGAAAACGTTGGGTGAGGAAGCAATTCGCAACTCGGTCCATCTAATTTTAGAGTTGTAAGCTTACACGAATGGCCTGGTGCATTGTCATAGTGAACCATGATGTTCTTTCTCTTCAAATGGGGACGTTACTCCGTCAAGGCTGCATGTTGATTTGAATTTGTCCAACAAAGCACAATAATACTGCCTTTCGAATCCCATAAAATTGTGGCCAGAACCTTTCCGTCCGATAAAACAAGAATCGGATAACAGTACGATATTGCTTTTTTTCCATGCTTGCAAAAAACAAAAAAACACCTCGTACTCAAGTGACTGTCAAAATCAAACTAAGAGTTTCCGGTTGGGGGTCTCAAGGTTCTTTCGATATGAAACAGCTACGTCGATAATATAACCTTTTCCGATATCTAGTATAGTCACAAGTTATCACATTTCACCATTTTCAACAATTAAACGATTATTCGTCTAGAATTCAAAGTGCCCATTGACTCGTTCTCCCATATGGATCTCCGTTTAGGTTTCGATTTGTGTGATATTATCTTTGCCGATTGTCGGAGACAATTCTGGCTCTAAAGACTTTGTAGATAATGGTGACAGATCTGCGGAGGAGATGAAGCATGAATGTATATTCAAAAAAATAAAATTATATATATATATATCCGATATATATATACCGCTTCATTAACTCTGTTTTCTTGAAAGCATCGAAAACGAAAATTCGTAAAAGCTCTAATTACAATACAAAATTTGAAGAAAAAAAACCTGCATTGTTGGCACCTTTCGTTTTTTTAAATGCATAAATATCTATAAATATTTGTGTGTGTATTATATTGTTATCTTAATTTGTCAGAGAAACCGTTCTCATCTTCAATCGCAAGCCATATTGTAGATTTATATACTCGTATACAATAAAACCATCAATATTTCGAAAAGACAAGCGCCCAATTAAATGGTAATAAATCACAGGCCAAAAACGTTTACCTTTTGACATAATACATCTTTCCACCTGCTATTTATTATTCCGTTATTCCAATGTATATAACACTACATATTATATATGTATTCGGTTTTCATATAAATCCAAAAGTACAACAGACGTTTAATTAGACTTTTCAAAAGTAAATTTATTATATATTGTATATGTATGGAACAGGCAAAAAGTTTAACTAACCCGCGTGGGCTTTGCCAAACGTGCACCATTCCAACCAAAGTGATGCCTAATTTTCCGGTAACCTGAACCAGCACGAAGACACAGACCTACCCCAAGTAAATTGCATATGCGCGGTGGTGTACATTTCGCCAAAAATGTGAATGTACACCCTCACACAAACACAGACACACCGACGACTGCCAAGACAGCTTTGACAGGCCACCGAGTATACATCATATATCCGACATTTATGTATATGTATATATATTACTCATACACAGTCTAGACGAAATAATTTTCTGAGCGCAGTTTATAGAATTTACGGTTTAAATGTACTTGTACTGTGTGTACTTTTGTTTTTTTTTTCAAATGTCGAATGTCAGGTCAGACCCGTTTAAACGTCACCCTTCCGCCTTGTATGTTAAACAGGTGCGGAAGAAGGTAGATGCACTGTCACTAAAAAAAAATCCTAAATTTATTTTGAACGCAATTTATTGAAAAATAAAATATATTTACATTTTTGTAAGTCGTTTCTCACTGTCTATTTGTAGACGACATGCTGGGTTGAATTTCGACGTATTTTAATGTATGATCAATAAAAACGGAATTTTTACATGTACTTAGTCGATTGTAAGGTATTTGAAATAAGTTATTATAATATATTGTGAGATTGATATCTAATAATGAATCCTGGGTAATATTTGTTATCCACTTAATATGATAGACAAGAACCCCGTGTTAAATTGGTCATATGATCAGGTTTACTATATCCAAAATGCCAAATAAGATTACCAATAATTCGATAGAAACTAGACAAGTATTGACCAACATTCACTTAACCTTATCCAGTTAGATATGTTGTCAAAAATCGATAATATGAACTCCTTCTCAAATGGCAACATTCCTGCGCGACATTCACGTCATATTACCCAGACAAACTATGTACACACAATTTCATGAAATATATGTTTCACATGATTTTCCGCATATATTGTGTACGGAAATAGCAAAGCACGTTAAACATATACACATAAATATATAATTTATGTTGTGTACAATGTACATATTCGGTTAATAAATAACATATTACAGTGACTTGAGCACAAGATGCAAGATGATGATTGTACGACCAATAAACGGTTTTATTGGATTCGTATTAAGACATAGATCAAATGATGCATGTGGTGTATATGTGTGTATTATGTTGTTCTATGTAAATGTGTGCGTGATACTAATATTAAACATATTGCATGCGCCTACATATACATATTATAGTAACACGAATATAATATACACAGATAATATTTCGACATAAATCGATTTGAAATGTAAAAAGCATGTAAAAATATGAAGTTCAGAGAGGAAAGGCCATGAAGATAATTCTGCTAATGCATGAACTTGGAAATTTTCTATTATAGGAAAAAGAAAATTAAATCTAGATAAATGTTAATTTGGAAATAGCCTGGGGTATTATAACAATCAATCAAGTTCAATTCAGTAATTTAATGAGATTTTGAAAAAAAAAACAAACTTTATATCTATTTTGCAATAATAAGTTAAAGAGTTTGTTTTTGAAATCTCAATATAAATTATCTGGTATTACTTTGGGGGTAGGACAAGGAGAACTTGCTCAGCTGGATTTAAAATAAGAGCTGCTTGAGAAGCAAATAGTTCGAAGTCGTACTAGAGCTGCTAAGACACTAGGCCTCGTTGCAACAACCCATCCTTCGAACGACACACAGTGGGGCGATCATAATGAGGTGTGTTTTGTAAATAAAAAAGCTTTCTCTCACACTTTTGGGGTGGAATTTAAGTTTGTATAAAACTTCTTTATTCAAGTAATAAAAAATCAAATAATTTAATTTAAAAAAACTGCAGTTCATATTACCCTTAACCCTCCTCCCTAAGAATTATGGTTGGTCAGTTTGCTTCTAATCCATTGGGAGGGTATCGGTTCAAATGTATGCATACTTGCAAAGTCATAAGCTAGTTAATGATTATCAGTCCGGCTTTCGCACTGGGCGCAGTACTACTACAGCTCTTATACATGTTACTGACGAAAAATGCTAGATACAAAACTAAGAGCTCTACTTGTTCTAAAAAGCTTTTGACACAGTTTCGCATTCCCTGCTCTGTCGTAAACCATCTCATTACATTGATTTCTTCTCTACCTATGTAGGCCTAATATCTAGCTATCTTAGCTTATCAAATTTCCTGCCAGTTACGTCAGAGGTTCCTCAAAGGTCAATACTTGGTCCTTTTCTTTTTTCGCTTTTCATTAACGACTTACCCACTGTTATTCTTAACTCAACTAAATACCACGTATAAGCTGATGATGTACAGCTCTACTATCCTTGCGACATTAAATTATTTCAAGACCATCTACCGATATTTCAATCTGACCTAGATAAAGTTTGTGAATGGTGTTTGTCCAACAAACTCGTTCACAACTGTAACTGTGATTTTCAAAACTCCCCTTACTACGATTTCCACCGACCTACCTTGTCTTCACCAGAATAATTAAATTCTAAGCTATTCTAATGTAGTCAAAAATCTCGGTTTGTTTATGAACATTAAGCTATCATGGAATGATCATGTTTCCAATACGTCTTCTAACATTTTGGCTGGCCTTCGCAGTCTCTGTGCTCAAAGTCATATGTCTTAAACTCGTTCGTTCTCTTCTTATACCTATTCTCACTTATGGAGATATAGTAATGAGAGCTTTTTTTCAGCAGCGCCTAAAATTATTGATCGTGCAGTGAATGCATGAACAATATTTGTTTTTAGATTGCGGAAATACGATCATCTGTGTACCTATAGAAATGTTATTTTTGGCTGTACATTGAAATATTTCTGCAACGTGTATTAGTTTGCTATTACTTTGGCAATATACTTATTTTCTGTTTATGTTGATTCTGATAACTGGCCCTCTTATTTTTGCACAAGCTATTTTTATTTTTACTATTTAATCTATTTAATTTTAAATTTTTAATTATATTTAATCTAATATTTCTACATTGTTAATAAATCAATATGTGCATATAATATTTTATTGCTTGTCTATACCTAACCTTATGAAAGTATTGTTATATAAGAATCTCTATGCCATTTGTATTGTAAATTTTGTGTAATAAAAAAATAAATAAATTGCCCTTAAAATAACCGCAAAGCGATGAATTATTTCAGGTGTTAATACGAGATTAGCAAAAAAAAAATCTAGTAGTGTTTAGTTACCATAAAACAACATCGTTTAAATTTGCATCTCGCCACTCGCTTGTACTTGAACCGTCAAAATCAACACTAATTTCATTCCATCGATACCACATTAACAGATACACAATTCTTGCGACACAGTTAAGCATCATCCAACAACTCAACTCAAAGTAATTTATAATAAGTTTTTATTTACATATCAGTGATTTAAAGTATTTTGATGGTCGAATGCATATTTTAGGAAATGTTAGTACAATATTCAAGGTATATTTTCATGTATTGACTTTTTAGGAATTTTTATGTAAAAAATTATAAATACGTTTCAAAAATAATTATTTAAAAAAAATATATTTAAACTAGTGTAAATATATTACTCTAGTTGATATAAAAATTACATACTCAAATCCCATTGTTAGTCATCAGGGACTTTTTTTATAATAATACATAAACTTGAAATATATTTGAAGTCGGCTATTGGTAAAAAACATAGCGCAAAGTACAGTAGATTTCACGTCATTTATTATTTTTTTTTTTTGAACAAAACATCAAACTTTGAGAATGAAAAAAAAAACTCCAAAAAACGTGAAATATAATCAAAAATAAGTTTATATAGGTTTCATAGCAGTGGCTGTGTATCGATATTACGACGTCAATCAAATATTATATATAATAAGTAATATAATAACATATGGGTACCATGCCGCTTTTGTGTTCTGTAGTAGAAACCTTCAAAAGATGCCTGTAAAATTTATATAACATTTGGTTCAGTAGCTGTCGAGATATTGAATGTCAAGTTACGCTACATTTGCTATTTTGTAAAAAAATAATCAGGACGTGAATCAAACACTGCTTTTTTAATGGGGAAACATACCGTTTAAGCTTAGCAATGGCTTGAAAAGCGAAATTCTACATCAATAACAACCTTTAGCGGATTTAAAAAGGGGTCGTCCAATTATTTTGGCTACGCTAGAAAACAAAAACAAAATTAAAAAACATCGAAAATTGAAGTTGCAAGAGATAGCTGACTTCATAAACATATGAAAATATAATATATATATAATAGAAAATATGCATGGAAATTTGCATATGAAAAAAATCTTTCCAAGTGGGTGCTGCGCTTCCTCATAGTGGAACAAAAAAAACTACGAATAAATGATTCAGATTGCTGTTTGGAGCTGTTTACGCGTGATAAAAGAGATTTTTTGCGTCGGTACATAACAATGGTTGAAATATGGATCTATCACTATACCCCGGAGTCGAAAAAAAGCGTCCGAAGACACAACAGTCAGCAGGTATGGAGTAATGGTGTTCAGTACAATGTATACAGAGAAAAAGCCTGATCAACATTGTTGCTCAATCTCTGCAAAAGAGCTCTCATAATAGAGAGATTAAGAAATTTGATAAGCAACCATAAATGCTTTGTCCATGAACCCCATCTCTGTGGCACATTTATGTTAAATAACAATTTCCTGGTGAGAATAGTGAGAATCTTCTATATTTATTCTCCCACTCAGACGCTGTTTCATAGATTCGGGACTTTTGTTAGATTTTGATTAGTTTACTTATTGTAATTCTTAAGTCGCATTCTATATTCTATACTAACTAAAAACTGCCATATAATATAAACATTTCTGAGGCGATTCCAAACATAGGTCTTTCCCTATTACCCGTAGGGGAACTATTTCAATTCCAAATTTGTAATGGTATATAGCCTAAATGAGAGGGCGTTTAGTAATGATTTGTTGGTGTTTTTTTATAAATAGATAATTAAGATAAATCTTTTGTTACTTACACCCTCTTCTTAGAAAGGAATTTAACTAAAAATAGTTCTGTTTTGAAATACATATAAAACAGGAAATTTAGAGCAAATTTCTCACGAAGTCCGCTGCATTTTTAATAATTTGGATATCGGAGTTTTTAAATATTTTAAATTTTAAAATGTACTTTTTTTAAATTATTAGTATTTCTTGATTATTTTTTATAATTAAATTAATTAACTAAAATCATTTAGAGTTATTTCGTTGTCAACTATTTAATCAAAATGTACTTAGTTTTTATAAAATTGTATATCATTAGATTTTAGGCAATTTTGCAAATCCCTTCTGTAGACGTTAGTCTAATTATAATGCATTTTGCTGGAAAATTTATTTAATAGAGTGGAGACCCTAAAATGGACATTTGCCTATTAAAATCCTCCCAAAATTATTTAATTAAATAAATATCAATGCTTTCCGATATATGTGGTGATGCAACTTAAAATTCCAATAATAGTAAAAGAACATTATCCAGCGGCGTCAAATCATATGACTGCGGATGCCAATTCAAGCTGCATAATTGCGGCACCAAAAAGTGAGTTATCATCTCGTCGTATCGATCGCCGAACAGCATAATTTCCGAAAGATGTAGGCTCCGATGACACCACCAGCTCAAATACAACACCGAATTATTTTGTAGATGAAGAAGACTTTTAAGTGGAAGTCTATCAAAAACCCAAATTTCACAATTCTTGCATTCCAAAATCCCGAATTTAAAAATCGCCTGCACATGAATCACATGAAAAAAAACTGGTTTCACCAATGTTGTTTCCGACAATGCTCCGATCCACAATTGAATTGAAACCTGTTCGCAGAACTCGAAAGTTTAGAAAAACGTTGGAAAGATTGTATGTTATGTTGAAAAATAAAGTGGAATTTTTCAAAAATTAAATGTTTTAAGTAGTTTGTCCCGGGACCTAATGACCCATGTGTTAAGTAAAATTTGATTAAATAATTAAATTTTGAAGGTAATGTTTTTTATTTTTGACGGTCATAACACGTTGGCTGGTTGATAGAAGGTCCGCGATTTGATCCATTGCAATATATCACTTTAAATCCTAATTCCTTTTGCTAATAAAAGCCAATTTATGATTCACAATTTCGAATATAAAATAGCAAGATAGATCTCAGGACAAATTAAGACTAATATACACAGTGGATTTAATATTTTACTAATTTTGAAATAAGAAAACTGTTAAAAATAATCATAAATTACTTACCACAGGCCGTTATAGAGGTCGGTATCTTTTTGTGATCATCTTCAACCGGAGACGGATTGTTGTTGCTATGCGGACTGATTGGCGTCAGTGTGTTGCCATGTGAATCGATTCCCATTCTGGACGTTCGCGATCCACCGCGTGGCACACAAAAACTGAGGTCCAGCCTTGAGCTGGACAGACGAGCCTCTCGATCGCGTCGACATTTGTCGTTATCGATCTGTACCTGAAACAATATAAAAAAATTATAAATAAATAACAATACAAATTTATTTTGAACGTGAAAGACTAATCTTGTTTCTTTTTGTTTTCCTATTTAAGAAATGTTTTAAATGAAATGTTTTAATTGACAAGCAGGTTTGCTGTTATTTGCTGAACAATAAATGAATTAAATTTAAATAATAGTTATTTTTTGAAAAAGATTATATTTAGTCGACATGCGCTGTAGACGTTGAAAAAAAGACATTAACGATCGGACCGTATATAAGGCAAATACTAAATATTTGATATAAAATAATTAGTTTGAAAGACGAATTAATGAAATAATCCATAATTGCACAGATTTGTCATCTAACTTCAAGCTTGTATGCATTTCCTTGGATTCACTTATGGTTTACATGATTTAAATTGAACATTAAATTGCATTTTCTTTTGTTTATTGTTACATTTTTAAAAATCGCCTACATGTAGGCAATATACAATACAATTATAACAGTTAAAATTTACAATGATTTATACGTATACCAGATTATATGATTAGTATATTTGTAGTTACTTTTACAATATGTGTTGCATGTAGCATAAATGCAGGGGAACGTTTTAATAATAAATTATGAGTCACAATAACGTATATTGCAGATAATAATCTAAAATAACACACTTTTGAATAATTCTTGTAACATTTTTTTTTTTTTTTTTGATACAATAATTTATTGGTGTGTACATTTTTAAATAAATTATTTGGGCTCATTTTTTTATTTATTTTTATCTAATACCGGTAAATTTCGAAAAAATATTGATTTTACTGTAAACCAAGGCTTTAACTCACTCCTCTTTAAAGGGAAGGGGCCATCGACCAACTAATTTGGCTCAATTATGCCATTTTTTTATTATTTTTTTTTTACCTATAAAACCAATATTAACAATATTTCAAATAGCGCTGGGTTTTTTATGAAAATGTCTATATAATATATAATATATAATTATCTCATTAAATTTTATCAAAAATAAAAAAAAAAATAAATTTAAAAATTAAATAAAAAAAAGAGGAACATTTTAAACAAAAATGAATATAACTTGTAGAGATTCAAAACATGGTATTCCTTTATGTTTACCCTGTTTAATTTCTAAAGTCGCGTGACCTTTGAATTTTCTTTTTTCAATCAATTAAATATTGAGCATTTTCATAAAAACAAAAACGAGTAATGGCCATGACGGAATAATTTTAATTAGAATGTTTTGTTGAAATTACATAATATGGAAGACAAAAATATTTTAAATTAAAAAAAAATCAATAAGAATTTATATATATAATATATAATAGGTTTTAGGACCTTTTATTTTAAATTTAAAAAAAATCTATTTTTTCTTAATTCTTTAAGGATACTCGGACTTAGTTAATTTTTTTAAATTTAATTTTTCTAAAATGTTGGTCCAACATAAAATCCTCTTAAAAGGGTGTTAGGGATTTAACCCCAAAAGCCTAGTACTACAAAATAATAAAGATTAAATTTAAAACTTTTTGTCGTTTTTGTTTTTTTTTTGGGCCCACTAAAGTGAATTATTGACATGCAAATACTATATAAAAAATTATGAGATAATCAAATTTTACCCTAAAACGTAATGAAATAAAAATATTATTAAAAAATATAGCATGATTGAACATTTAAAGAGAATATTAAAACGCATCGTCAAATTAATGCATTCATTCACGTAAATATGGATTCTTTGCAATGATATACATTTTACGGTTTGCGACCATACTTCGCGCACACTTCGAAAAAACACAATAAAACACACAAAAAACTCACAGAAATACACATACATTGAAACAAACATAAAACACAAAATACAACAAAATCACCGAAATGTGCGCGACGAAGTGTGTCATACAAAATGAAAACATTCGATTATTATCATCATGATGGTATTTATTGTTTATTTTTTTTTTAATTAAAACGTTTGCGATTGCACTTTATTATTAAACGGCATATTTTATGGCTTCATTGTATACTTACAGGGCCTCGATCCAACATGTTCGCTAACATTAATTCCGTTTTCGAACTGAAAGCACATAAAAAATCCCTCAATCCAGCGGCGACAGCTTTCAACACTTTTCGGCTATTTTTATTGGTGATTCAACGGCAAACAAAACTTTTAATGTAGTTTTTAAAAAAATGTATTTTTATTGATTGACGCACTTGCTGTTTTTATCAGCCAACACTGTTTTTTTTTTAAATGAATACTTTGATGTTATTTTGTGATGATCGACTCTGGAAAAATATGTTTATATCAATAAGACTAAGGGATCTCTCAATTAAATTCATTCTTTGTTTTAAATATCACAAAGAATCCTATCAACAAACATAATTTATTGAATTTATTTCCAGAAAAACTGGGGTAAAATATTATTAAATGCAGGCAAATATACCACATAAAGCTCTTGAAATATTACATTTCTGCAAATCTGAAAAGCGAGCCAACGTTCGTCGACGACATTTTATATAAATATTCAACTACATCTAAAAGGAACAAAAAAAAACGAAGGAAAAACAAAAACACATTACCAGTCAAAATGTACACAGAGAAAACTCTCACAACTTTTCTCAGAAACTGCAGTATTTCTTTAACTTTGCATACACAAATGTCAGGGCACCTTCGCAAATTGCTGTAAGCAGAAAACGACACCAGCGTATATATGCAAATGAATAATACTTTTACATTTTATTATACACGTGAAAAGAAAAATTCTGACAGAGATGAAAATGAACGAACGGTATTTATAATATAGGTGCAGAGCTGCATTATATATTATATAGTATGCACTTGATGTATGATGCTAAGGGAATTTATTTCGAACTTTTAACAATGGATATGTCAGTATATTTGTATGTATGCGCAATACACACACATTTCACACATGCACATTGCAAATGCTTAAAGGGTTTTATGCTTGAGGGCAGTGAAGCAACAATATAGCTTATACATACATACATTGAATACATTGAAAATGCGCTCTCTGAAAAGAGGGTGCTGTTTATTTATACAATAAAGTATACGCAAATACACCGGGCTTGTATATATATATATATATAAATTATATATATATTATATACCAAGTGGATTTATAGCTGAACTGATGAGTTTTCACTTTTCATCACTGTGTGGGAGCTACTCGAAAATGGCATACCCAGATAATTCACACAAGATTGTAGGTAGGCAAGCACATACGTGTCGTATCGCTCGAATATATGTTATTAATCTTATAGACATGGGTTTTATTCTTTATTCTGATTCTTTTGAGGAATGTGGGCTGCACACCGAAGCTGTGGGCGATTTTGGAGATGCTTAGTAAAATAAGGTTATCTAATGCTTCGGTGAGGTCTTTTAAAAGTGATGATAGTAAACTTTTTGACAGTTTTAATTATCTTGTGGATAATTGGGTCCGGCTCAGAAGCGCGAATATCACAAGTTATGACTGGATTAATAAATTAATTGTAAACAAATAAAAATCAGTTTGGCTTTTTAAAACACAACATCATATAAGGTTGGGGAAAAAGTCTTGTGGTATTTTTGCTAGATGTCATTGGAAGCGCATAGCTTGGGTAATACTAATGGCATCGGGGTGTTGTCTACTATGTCTTGTTTAAAAGGTGTTCTCACGTACTTCAACCCATTCCTTGACAGTATTGAGTTTGGTTAAGTCACCATCGAGTTATTGCCTAGCAAAATGGGGTAAAATATTAAGAGTTAATTCGACATATTTTACAGTTTTACTACTACAAAGGTAAAAGCAAGTAAGACGGGCATTTTTTTATGTTTATGGACCCAATACAGTGTCCATTAGCACAGCACTACGTTGGTTTCATCGATTTCGAAAATGTGAACAAAATCATGGAAATCGTCGCAGTAGACCGGCATATGAGTACTCGATCCGTCGCCCAGGAACTGAACATCGACCATAAAACAGTTTGGAACAATTTGCATAAGCTTGATATGACTAAAAAACTCGATATGTAGGTGCCACACGTTTTAACGCAAAAAAACCTCTATGGCCGAATTGATGGCTGCGATTTGGGGCAGAATCGTTACGAAACCGACCCAACTTTGAAGCGGATGGTGACTGGTGATGAAAAATGAGTTACATACGGTGAGCCGGACAAGACCATCGCCATGCCAGGATTGACGGCCAAGAAGGTTTGCCACTATGAGCTGCTCAACTATGGCCAAACGCTCAAATCGGATATCTACTGCGAGCAACTCGACCGTTTGAACCAGACAAACGACCAGAAGCGGCCAAAATTTGCCAATAGGAAGGGTATTTTTTTCGTGAATTTTGATATTATTGTTTTAAAAATAAAACCCTAACTCCCTACACCTCTTTCATCGGATACCAAATATTCATCTATAGTAGAAGCATTGTTTTTATTTATTTTTTCATTCTAAAAGGTCAATTGAAACGTCCCCGGCCTAGCGTCAAAATGGTTTTTTTATTCAACATAATTCTCTTCAAGGGTGATACACTGATTATATCGACTCTCCAACATTTCGATAACACTTTTGTAGTACGATTTGTCCTTTGCTTCAATATAGGCCTCAGCTTCGGCGATCACCTATTCATTCGATGAAAATGTCTTCCCAGCGAGCATTCTTTTGAGATCTGCGAACAGGAAATAGCCGCTGGGGCCAGATCTGGAGAATATGGTGGATGCAGAAGCAATTCAATGCAATTCATGCATTTTTGCCATCGTTTTCACTGACTTGTGACACGGTGCATTGTTTTGGTGAAGCAGCACTTTCTTTTTCTTCAAAGGCGGTCGTTTTTCGGCGAATTCTTGCCAGCCGATTGTTGCGTTTTTCCATGGTTCATCGTGTGCAGTCCACTCGGATCACTGTCGATTGGATTTCGGAGTGAAATGATGGAGACATGTTTCATCCATTGTCACATATTGACGCAAGAACTCGTGCTTATTACGCCGTCCGAATCATCAACTCGTCGTTGTTTTTGTGCGAGTGAGCTCGCGTGGCACCCACTTTGCACAGAGCTTATTCATACCCCAATATTCGTGAATGATATTTGATGTACACGTTCAGTTGATTTTTCATTCAAATTCAATTTACGGTCATTCAAAATTATTTTGTGGATTTTTTTAATGTTTTCGTCGGTAACAATCTTTTTTGGGTGTCCACTGCGTTCATCGTCTTCGGTCCTCATTTCACTACGTCTAAACTTAGCATACCAATCCTTGATGGTTGATTTTCCTGGGGCAGTGTCCGGAAACTCGTCATCAAGACAAGTTTTTTCTTCAACTGTATTTTTTCTCTTTGAAAGCAATATTTTATCAACACGCGAAATTCCTTTTATCTTCACAATAACAAAAGTTGCTTCAATCAAAATGTTATAATTCACAAACAAATGATCCGACATCTGTCAAATTTATACTTTTGAAGGTAAGGTCTAACTAGAAATATGGATTTAATTCTAGTACCACCATCTATGTGTCAGGCCGGGGACTTTTAATTGACCTATTACGTTTCACTGAAAAGCTTATCTATCTCGCGCACCTTCAATCGACGATCCGCCAATAATAAATAATGGATTTTTTCACGTTTTCTTCCGTGGTGACAGTTTTTGGGGTGTTCCTTGTCTAAAACAGATGTTCGGCTACGACGAAACTCTGCGAACAAATGATAAACGTTTGTACGAGATGTAGAGATGTACCCATAGACAGAATCGATTATTGGTTTGATCTCCTCCTCCACTCAAAAACAAGAATTGAATAACAACGTTCTGCTCTTTTGCTCTTTTCCATGGTTGCAAAAAAACTCCAAACACTGTCAAAATCAAACTAAACATACATCAAATTTTGCTCGGAATCGCCATCAAGCTTCTAATCCGGATACTTTTCAACCAACACTCGAAAAATCAGAAACGTTTGGGATTATGCCGGTCCCAGACCGTTTGATCATTTTTCTATATATAAAAAAGAGGTTTGACCATTTTTCTATTACTTAGCGTATGACAATATTTCTGTTACATAGAAAATAACCGTTTTCTTCATAGAAAATGAGCGTTTCACATTTTATTCTACTTTTTTATTTCTTTAACCGAGTTTATCGCTTTTACAACAATTAAATGATTTCCAATAGCAGCATTTGTAAAAAGAACATTATACAAAAATATTCAAATCATATGTTATCTATAAAAGTTGATAAATAACGCCATTTCCACTGAAATGATTGCTGTTCCATTTATTTTTTTAGAAAATCAACACATCTACAAAACTCACACACACACAAACTGCTCGACCACTTCCGTGAACCTAATGCCATACATAGATCATAATAAATTGCAGCCATAACATTATACAGGACGTATTGGGTCATATAAAATATTTCCTCTGACCAGCCAAATCTATATTATATGTGTGCGGATGTCTCTATATAAATAAATATAATATACTCAATTTTATGCTATACAAAGCATATTATAAATTTATATTATGGATTCGACAGTTAAATAAACGAGTGACTATTATCATAACAGCGTTTCGCATATAAAAAAAAATATGTTACCCAAAAGGAAATGTGGCCCAGAGCAATGCAGAACGAAAAAAAACACACACCACCACCATTAAATGTATTGGCATTTGGTTTTATTCATATTTTTATGTGCGGTATATATTGTATATAATATTGTTTATATGCTGAAAATGGTGAGCTTTTTCAGATAAAAAGAAAAACATTTACTTTAATAAATTGACAATATTTATTTGTGATTTTGTGCTGCATGACGTCATACGCATTACATGCGGTTATTTAATTTGTGTTGATTTTCTTTTGTTGTTTTACTATAAAAACAATTGCACAGCCACATATTTATGGCATACTCGTATTTACAAATAACACACAGATTTACGCAGTTGGGTTCAATAAAATATAAACCAGTTTCGGTTATTTATGCACTGTGGCTGCAGCTAAATCAAAATGCACTATATGTACGTTGGCAGGCTCTTATGTATTCAGATCATTTTCTGTAAACACTTTGCAGATCATGACACGTTTTCGCATACACATACAGAGAGAAAGCTACACACTCATACACAGTCAGAATGATAAATAGTGTGACAGGAACACTGCAAACTTTGAACACACATCAAGCGGAGCACCCTTATTATTAGGCAATTTAATTCAGGCAGCATAGTCTCTGTATTCAAGTTGGCTATGTGTGTGTGAGCACAACAAATTTGCATATTATAATACCCACACAGAGAGCTTTTGAGCTTTACATATACTCGATGATAATTTCATGTATACGTTTATGTGAAAAACATCCTTTTCATGGCAACGCACGTCTGTTCGCATCAAGAATCTATAACGCGCTCAGCGATAGAATGTGCGAGCGTCGACCTTCTGGCTTTGAGGCATCCCCCCAGTGAATATAGAGAGCAAGGCCTTCATAATAAACTTTACAGTGTATGTGTTTGTGGGGGGCAATCAAAAGTCAGCGCATAAACAACGCATTTGACCGCACATTAATCTAGGTTATAAATTCAGGATGCTTGTCGCTTGTGTCCTTCGAAAATTACATTTGAAACATATTTTATTAGCATCGATGGTGCTGGTGGCGTGCCTGCAAAGTTTCGCGAAGCGTGGCTGCGCGATATTTAGCGCCCTAAAGAGATTTGGACGTGTGCAAATAGCCGGATGTCAGCCAGACCTTTCTGCCATGCAGAGCTATATGATTTACAAGCCGTGTATGCAAATGAACGCAGCCATGCCATAACATTAACTGTGTATATACGATCAATTCATATGTATGTATATATGTACCTTATGTTAGAGCGCGTCCGTGCCTAAAATACGGTATCAGATGCAAATGCTAACGACCTGCACACGCATTTTCTATCTGTTATTGTGATCACGATTTCTGCACGCGGAAAACCTGGCCGTTCACGAGTGCGCGCGCGTTTTCCATTGCCACTGTCTTATACGGAACGATAAAAACGGCATATAAATATGTATGTGTATGTGTGTACAATTTTCCGCAGGTATTGCCCAAGCCACGAGCCGACCGCACGAAGCACAGTTATGTTATGATAAACGATTTTCCAACATATGGTACGCATTTGCACACTCGACACGGAATATTTATTCGTAATCGATAATTGATGGTTATTGTGCGGTCGCATAAAATTCAAACTACCTCCCTTACACCACCACCACCCACTCACACTAAACACACAGACGTAGCAATGCTCCTGCAGACACTCACAGCTAAAAAAAAAACGTGCTGAATTATGCTATTCGTTTTTATGTATATTATGCTTGAGAATTGTCTGTAGTATACATTTTCCTTTCCAGATATACGCATTATTCTTGCTCTTAACTGTTAGAGTATAATTGTATATGTATATTCTATAAATGTATGTATACAATAGTCGGAATTCCTGGCGGAACAATTAAATTGACCACTGAACGAACGCGCGCCACACGACACATCTCAAGTAATTGCGCTGTCAATTGCTTGTTGAGACGTTTGTCGGACGTTTTGTGAATAAAGAAAATGGGATTGTAAGTGGATTTGTTTGTATTCGCGCGGGTGCATTTTTGGTTTTTGGGTCAATTCGATTTGGGCATTTTAGCAGGGGAGGGATTTTTTTGGTGACTTCACGCGAAAGGGTTGTTCAATTATTTAATGTTTGGATATGATTTTTATTGACAAAAACGGAAAAATAGAGAAGATTACATTTTTTCTAAAGTACATTTTACGGTTAGTGAGCATAATGGATAGGGTTGGATAGGATGACCTCTTAGAGTCCGGTTAGGGCGTTTAGGGGCAGTAATCCAATAAAGAGGATCAAAAATTGGTTGTGTACTCCCCCTTCAGTCTACAAGATCGTTTATTTCAACAAAAAATCCCCATAATATAATAATTTTATATCATAACCTTTCTCTTTCCAACTCCTAAATATATTTTAATTGAAATCTCCAAGATTGAAGTATGAAAAGAGAGTTTGTAACCATATCCCTTGGTTCGAACTGAAACCCTTTTTTATTATCCTACCACCTCCTCCCCCCTAATCCATTTCATATCACTTGAATACTGATTTTACCTAAAAATGACCCAAACTGAAACATTCTTTCCATTTAAACGTGATCTAAAAGATGTTTTGGACTCTTTTTGATTCTCATTACAAACAGGCCTAATGGGAGACGTAGGGCGCCAGGTGCCGATTCGGGTCAAGTCGATCCGACTAGTGCAGTCTGGTGTCCGCCTGGAGACCTGCTCACTAGCGGAGCTGAAGATGCTGATAAAGACCGCAGGCGTCAGCATGGAAAAGACAAAGGAACACTAGCCGCTCGATCGGAGAAGTCATGGAGGAGATCTTCCGATGGAACGTGGAAGGCCTGATGTCGCGAGATGCGTTTAGGGCGTCGGGTATGCGGGTTATCAACCTCCCCTCTGAATTATATACAATTAGTGAAGCGCGAGGAGAGAGTAACATAGATGTAACTATAGTCAGCCCGAGAAGTTTGAATGGGCGATCCTACCTGAGTGTTGTACGAGTAAGTGGGCTCTTATGTCGAGCGCAGATGAAAAGCTATGGCGTATCAACTGTTGGCTTTCAGTCGTAGACTCAAACTAGTTAGAAGATTTAATCAGAAATTTTTGTCATGGTTCACCCCCAAATTGAGGGTCATGAGAACGAATGTGAGACGTCTGAGGAAGTCCTTCCAATGGGATCGACGGAACGGAATAAATGGGGATGTGTGGACGGAGGTCGCAAAGGATAGGGTCGAATATAGGAAAGCCAGGATGGCCGCAAAGGAACTCCACTGGAGGAACTTTGTCTGGGACACCGGAAATGAAAACCCATTGGGAGCTGTTTTGCAAGTTTTGTAGGGGGCGCAGGCGCGCCACATAAATCTGTAAAATCTATGAAAGTTGATATTGTACGGACATGACTGAGTTCTTCCCAGAAGCGGTTTTAGAATACCATATCGATTCGAGCCCGCCGGCTGGTTTCTACCCAACTCCAGTGAGTTGGGATGAAATCAACGAGGCGGTTATCAGTGAGGTTCAAAGAAAGCGCCAGGTCTAGATGGTGTGAATGGGGAAATAGCCAGAGCGGTTTGGAAGTCAATTCCAGACTACCGGAACGAAAAAACTAAGTAAAATTATCATAAATCAAGAAAAAAGATATCAATTTGGCGCCAACCGTAAATTTGCTTGATTTAAGAAAATAACGCTTGAATTTAGTAAATTAACAATGATTCAGAAACAAGGAAAAACTTTCTTATTTCATTCCAATGTTGCCTAATTCGAACCAAACATTTACTGATTTTAAGTAATTTTTAGTGTAATTCATGCAAGTATTCAGCATACATCACACCAGCATTTACTAATTTTTAGTAAATGTGATAATGATTCATGCAAATAATGACTTAAATCTCACTAACATTTACTAAAAATCAGTAAATAAAGTAGTAATCACACCAGAATTTACTAAAAATCAGTAAATAATGCGCATGAATTACACCAACAAATTTGGAAGTAAATAATGCAAATAATTCGCTTAAATTAAACAAACAAATCTAACAATCAGTAAATGTAAAATATTTACTGAAAATCAGTAAATAAAGTAGTAATTCATACCAATTTTTCGTCTATTCTTTATCTATCTGTCTACACCTTTGAATTTGTAAATTGAATGCGAGTTTCGAGTTATGGAAAATTCCATTCCATATATATGTATTGATTGGCTAGCGTGGCGTTAGAATGATACACCGCAAAAAACACACTAGAATCTACTGAAAATCAGTAAATAATGCGCATAAATTGCACAAAATAAAGTAAATGCGTATGTAAATCATGCAAATAGAGCGTTTAAATTATACAAAAAATTACTAAAAAATCAGTCAATTTAGTTGTAGTTTATGCAAATAATACGCGTAAATCTCACAAACAATTACTGAAAATCAATCAATAATGCGCATAAATCACACCTTCATTTACTGATTTTTAGTAAA
>JANSTU010001672.1:0-18944 GCA_027564075.1 Bolitophila hybrida
AACACGGGACCATTATGTGATGCAATAAATGGCAAAAGTCGTTTCTGCAAGCATTCTTTAATATAAATTTCTTTGTTTACTGTGGCTTTTGTGATAAATGTCTTACTGCGTTACCACACTTACAAATTGCTTGCCAAACCAAATATTTTTCGCCAAATGTGTCAACCCTAATATGAGTTTCAGCTTCAGGAAGGATTTCGAATCGAAACTATACGTAAAATTGTGGACCAACTAAAGTGTCAAAATCGGTTTTTACGTAAGTTTCATCGACCAAATCAAGACACGCATTTTTTTCACATCAAATTTTGAACAGCTTTTTTATCTTCGTATTGCTGTCTTTTTTTGTTTCTCATGCTGTTTTGCCACCTTTGTACCTTTTTATTACCCTTCCTACTGTGTTTGGGGGCTCACTCCAACATCTTTTGCTATCATTCTATAGCAGCGTTTACCATACCAAATAGTCGCAAATTGTTTCCCTTTTTACGAAAAACGTGGTTTATAGTAGTTCGCGAAGTTAAACGTAATTTACGCCCATCATCAATTAATCCGAGCAACATTGGATCGATTTCATTCCACATTTACTCTCTATGACAATGTTCGTGAGTTCGCATAATGGGCTCAAAATGAGCCTGAGGCTATGTGCCATACGGTCAAAAATTGGACCATTTCCAAGCATTAATTGCATTAAATTGTATTTCCAATAAGGCCAATGTTATGTTATTATTTTAATTTCAAAGTTCTCGGCTCCGAGAAAAAGCACTTATATGTATGCATCTTTATAGAAAAAAATAATAATATATATTAGCTGACTAAAACGCTCTGTCTATTAATATAACATAAAAATATAATATTTTCTGATATATTGTTGCTATATAATCACATCGAAATATATTTCAACAATAAATATAATATATAAATATTATGTGTATATTTATCAAAATTCTAAAATTCACGATTTATTTCGCTTGTAGTTATGTATGTTACATAAAAACTTATGTACAATTTAAATAAGTAACAATAATATCACATTTATTAGTGGATCTTCGTTCGAGGGACAGTGGCAAAATGGCAGACGACATGGTCTTGGCGTAGAGACTAGAGGTAGATGGATATACAGAGGGGAGTGGACTAGTGGCTCAAAAGGACGCTATGGAGTTCGTCAAAGTGCAACTTCGACAGCAAAGTATGAAGGCACATGGGCGGGAGGTCTGCAGGATGGGTACGGATCGGAGACATATGCAGACGGAGGTAAGTGGTTTGAACATATTCTAAGGGTTTTTTCTTATGTTTTAATTTAAATTATTTATCTAATTGAATTATTCTGATGCTCTATATGTCTAGAGCGGGCATAAAATGATAAAATATTATTATTATTATTATTACAAATTTTCTATATTATTAGGTTCATACCAAGGTCAGTGGCAGGAGGGCAAACGACATGGGTACGGTGTGCGTACATCAGCTCCGTTTGGGTTGGCCTCGCATTACCGTCCTAAAACAATACAGACTTCTATGACATCATTACGCAGCAATGAAGGCGGCAATCCCGATCCAGCGGAAAAACGAAACCATCGTATGGACGATGTTCGCGGTGGCTTTGTGCTGAAAGCCAAGTCCGATGAACCACCAGCACGAAGAAATAGTTTGGTTGAGAAGACAAAGAAAGGCTTACTTTCGGTAAATAAAAAATGGTTATTTTAAAATAATATATAAAATTTAATTGGAACTTGTAAAAGGGCTTAAAGTTGAAAAAACAACGCAGTACTGGTGATTTGGAAAAAAGAGGTACAGCCGCTTCCGGCAGCATTCGATCTACATTATCGACGGCATCATGGATTAGCACGGGCTCGTCACAGTCGGCAATGTCTAATAAGTAAAACAATATTTTATTTGTTACTTTCAAAATAACATGTGATTTCATACGTAAAGGTCAATGCACACAGACTCAAATGCTAGCTTCACCGTAGACGAAGAACATTTAGATCCTAGCATAACTGAGGTGTACATGGGTGAATGGAAACGTGATAAACGCGATGGCTACGGCATATCGGAAAGAAGCGATGGACTCAAGTAAGCTTTTTTATCAGTATAATATGTAAATGTATTTTTGAATAATTATATATTTGTATATGTATACAAATATACATAGATAGTTACTTATGTCTGTTACAAATTCCATTGGCATTGGTCGTTAAATAATTATTATTAGAGATAAGTTATTAATTACGCGTATGATTTTCTTTACAGATATGAAGGCGAGTGGCACAATAATAAGAAACATGGTTACGGAGTCACAACATTTAGGGATGGGACCAAAGAGGAAGGAAAATACAAATGCAATGTACTCATAACAAGTCAGAAAAAGAAACATCTGTTTCTTATTCGTTCAGCCAAGTTTCGCGAGCGAATTGAAGCTTCCGTTAGTTCAGCTCAACGTGCTTCAAAGTATGCCCTGCAAAAGGCTGATATAGCAGTTTCAAGGACTTCGACAGCAAGAAGCAAAGCTGAAATGGCCGACAGTATTGCTGATCATGCGAAAGTGGACTCTGAAGTGGCCGTAGCTACCGCTCGAGAATTTGCACCCGACTTCAAACCATCAGTATTAGAGAGATTCGAACGCATTCGGATAAGAGATCGCTTCCGTTCACCTATAGATAATGAGTCTGCAACCAAACCATCTTTCCCAAGTCCTGCATTAAACTCGTTTGCATATCAAGCGGAAGGAAAGGCAAACTTTAGTGCGAATGCTTCTCCAAACAAATCAACTTTTGGCCAACAGTCAATTCGAAGAAGTTCAGTACTTCAAAAGCAGGCTTCAATGGATTATCCGACGGTATCCAACATAATCACTGGTAACCACAATCCCAATGTATCTAATGTAAATTCAGTATCACAAAGTCAAAATCAACAACCACACTATTGGGAACAGTCCCAACAGATGTCTAGCCAGCCACATGCACCTCCAAAAATGAATTCAATGATCAATCAAATGCCACAAAATCAAATGTATAACAACAACCAAAATATACAAAAACCACAAACACAACATCAATCCCAACTTCAGGAGCAGCAACAACAGCCGCACCAGCAGTCTAATGCATATAGTGGATACCAACAGCAACCCTCTCAACAAACTCAAGGAAATGCGCAAAACTACAATAATATTAATTATAATTACGGGCAAGCAGAAAGTTTACCACAGCAGCAACACCAGCAACAACAACAGCAACAAATGCAGCAGCAACAGCATCAACAACAAGCCTACTCAAACAACGACTACAGTTCTAGCAATCAACAACAATATGCCGACGGTGCTGGACAAGCTTCAGGCAGAAGAAACTCTCGAAATGTGGTAGACATAAACTCCGGTGCCAAACCAATGCTCGGCACATTTTCACAGTCTTCCATAGATCACTTTGACCATTACAAACGTCCTCCCAGTAGAGAGGCATCAGTAGATCGTTACGCCAGAGCGACTAGCCGATTGGGAAGTAATTCTCGACAGCCATCGGTTGATCGAACAATCGGTAACCAGTCTGCAGTACCAGTTGAAATACCGGAAAGAAATATGAGAGCTGGTTCAGCATTTAGGGGAACACCACCAACAACAATGGGTAATGGTGCTGTTTTAACAGGTGTGGGTGGTTCACGAGCAGGAACACCTGGTTTTCAGCAGCCAGTGTACTCCAGTCCAAATCAACCATTTGAGGATGTTCTGTTGCGCCAGCGGAATTTAGGTCAAGATATTATTCCATCGCCGAGAGAGCCAAAACGGACTGAGAGTCTCTATGTGCCGCCTAAGCCAATTCCCATGAGTGGTGGTGGTGGAGGGGGTGGAGTAAAGTCCAAACTAAAGGTAAGTAAACTTAAGACACTGTCAAAAATATACAAAAAATTGAATTTGAAAGAAGACACTTACATACAACATAACAATACATACATACACATGCATACATCAAATATAGAAAACAACAAAGTGTTTCTCATATATTATAAATACGTTTACTCTACTTGTGAATGTATGTGTGTGTGAGTCTGTTTTAACGAGTAATCCACGAACGCTAGAGCTACAGACAAGGCGGTTTGAGCTCTGTTCGTGTGCTCAAAAATAAACGCACAGGTTTCAGTTTAAATTAAGCCGCGGTTACCATCCTACACAAATTAGAATTCGTACAGAATCTAAGGCTTATTCATACATTTATTGACGTTTTCGTTGAGTCAATTTATGATTTGAATTAGTTCGTCCATAGTCTCTCTATATACTATATATACTCTAGAGAGTATTTACGTGCTTGTATGTGTTTTATTGAACTTATGGATAATCGTTAAAGAAGCCTCTTAGTGTCCCTAATTGTTTATAATTAAAATCATATTATACATATTGTTATAATGTCGGTTAAATCGTCTTACGAATAGACTATTTCTATATTATATATAAAATATTATATTGTTGCGTTTTTCTACGAGTTAGCTCGTGAATTCCTTTAACGATGTTTTTGTTTTTCCGATGAAAACGAAGCATTCTTATATATTTTTCAAGCGTGTGAATAAACAATACACAGTTAATATTGTACATGCATACCAGTTTTAGCCGGTCTTACGAACAGTGAATTTATTTGTGATTTGTCGTCGTTTTTGGCAATTATTTGCATATAGTTTTCCTCTTCGCACGTTCTGCTTTTTATTGGAAAGGTTATGTAATTAAACATAATTATAAGGGTGTTTGGTTATTTTTGTAAAATAGTTAAAAAGTACTATTGTCAATTTGAATATATATTATTCAATTTTTTTTCAGTAAATTAAAATGATTTGAAAAAAGTTTCTCTCATGTTGACAAATAACACATTCTTACATTAAATTGACTAAAATATATATAATTAATTATATATATACGATTAGACATTAGACGAACACTCTCAATTAACGTGAGTCAATTGTTATATTTTGAAAAACACACGTGTGTATTTATAGAATGTATATTTTTGTGTAAATAATGTGATAGCACCAGATTCCTAAAAGTTTAGTTTTCTTCACTTGCAAATTTCACACGATTGGATAGTGTGTTCTGCGCTCTTGCTATTAGTGCGAGCACATCGGTTCAATTTTACCCGAAACATATTTGTTCATTCTATTTCTAAAAAAATGCGCAAGTCTAAAGAATTCAATCAACAATACAGCGTTAAGGAATACCTATGAAATCCCGTTCCCAAAATCCCATGTTTCAAAATCCCGCTTTTCAGAATCCATTCTTTCGAAATTCCGTTGACCAAAATCTCGGTAATTCTTTTTTAAATAAAAATATATAAAACATTTACGTATATAAAAAAAAAAAAAATTAAATATAAAACAATATGCACATGTAAATTGAGAATGACGAAAAGATGAATGGCATAATTGTGTAACCCTAACTATTGATTGCAATAATATTCATGATATTATTTATTATATTTTGTATTCGTTTCAATATTTTTTAACTGTTTTACTTTCATTAGGTGGATTGCCTCCTTTTTAGGATTTTTCGTAATTTCGTTTTTAGTAATTTAATCTTTAGTATCAAGCATTTTTAGTTGTTTTAATAATTACAATAATTGTAATTACATTATAGTTTTTAATATAATAAATTAAAATAATATTTTAATGTCTCTTCATTTCAACACTCCTTCTCATTCAAATGTTGTCACTACTTTCAAGTAGTTTTTCTTCTTCAATTAGTTTAATTGCATTTATTAATGGCTGATGAAAGTTCTCTAAAATACTTCGAAACCATAATACTTCCTTGCTTCAGATAATGCAATAAATTCAGCTTCGGTGAAAAAAGTGCTTACACTGTGTCTCTTCCAGCTGCAACGTCTAGATACTTAAATACTATTATATGTTTGATCTACTCTACTTTCATCCAAATAACCAATAAGTCCGGTATCCAGTGACTTCCGACTTCCGTAAGAGTAATGATAGTTGTGCATTTCCCTTCAAGTACTTAAGCGCTCTTTTAAATGCATTCTTTCTGATTTGGATTGGATACCTTTTGGACAAGAATTGATACGCTGACTGATATACCTCGTCTTGTGTTTACTAACACATAAAACAAGCATCCAATCAGCTGTTTGTACTTAGTATCATCGATCATAATTTTCGAGTATGCCTTTTTCAGATCAGATATTTTTCCATCAAGTTATCCAGAATCCTCTATAATGTATGTTTGATTAATCGCTAAACTATGTTTTTTTTACATTATAATTTGGATTTTTTTTTAGCTTAGCTTTAGAATGTGACATGTAGCTCCCGAATCTAGTGACTTAATATGCTTTAACTTTTCTTCTTTGCCAAAAAAAACCTTATACTAGCATTCAATTTGGATATGCCCATCGTTCTTCCAATAATTACAGTTTACATTTCTGCTTGAAGAACCAATTCCATAAGCCATCTCCTCGTTTTTTTCTTTATTTTAAAAAACAAACTAACTAAAGTTAATTGTTAACTAAATGTATATAAATAATTTCCATGTTCCTATCTGTCCCATTAGGGATATTGTAATACATTTTTATATTGCCTCTTTAACACGTTATAAGGAAATTTAAACTCACATTTTACGTCATTATATCCTAACGAGTTACTTGCTGCCGTTTACGCTTTCTTATATATATATGTGTATGTAGTATATATATGTTATATATATATATATATATATACCGGATTCATTAACAAATACGGGTTCACACGACTGGTCAGGTCATGCTAATATACTGTTTTGTGCTGTGCTACTTCTATTGGAGCTACTGTGCAGTAACACTCACAACACCCCCTCGATGGTTATTAACCTTAATTTGCCTTGACGAGACTCTAACAACTTTGCAGGGCAAATGCGCATATTTTTCAGATATCTCCATGCACCGAGATCTATCTTGATATTTATATTCGGAATCGTGAATTATTGTTGATATTGTTCTATACAGGATGCGTGTGTTTTCGTTAATTGACGGCATTATTAATGTTTCGTTATTCCAAATCAATAACCTATATCAGAATAGGCTTAATAGCGAGAGGAACCTACTGATTTAAAGACCTACATTCGAAAAACACATTGGTCTGCCGGGCTCGGTTCGAATCGGCGACCTCCCATTACCCATCCATCGCGTTAACCCACTCGGGTTAGCTATGGTTAAATTATGGTTTACAAAAAAAATTAAAATTATGAAATTTAATTTTTTTATTACAATAACTTTCAAAATTGATTTTAATAAGGAAAAAAACTATTTTAAGATTTTAAAATAATTTTACACTTTCAGTTTTTTCTTTTTCTTCAAAAATTCTAATTTTTCAACTGCGAAAGCGACAATCGTATATATATATATACACACGCAAAAATATTAAAAATATACTTTTAAATCAATATTTAAAAAATTATTTCACGTTTCTGAGGTGGTACTTTAGAATATGTATCTGGAAGAATATTTAAATATATAAAGAAAATAACAAAAATAGTAGAACAACAATCAAAAAACTTTAAAACATACCCCACTTTAATATTCGGACAGTTTTTTTTTAAATATTGAATTTGGGTAAGATTAATATTAAGTAGGATTACCATTACTATCTTTTACCAATTTTAAACGTTTTTGCATTGATCTTACAAGTTTTTTTGTATATTCACTTCCAATTTTGCTCCATTCGGCTTTTAATATTCTGCAATTCAGTTTTACTTGAAATTTTATGTTTTCTAATCCTCGTGTCCAATTCATTCCAAAGTTTTTCAATTGGTCAGGGAACTGTGGTGGCGTATCTATAACCTTTGAGCAATTATAAAGCAGCCATTATCGCAAAAGATAGGATTTATGTTTTGTATCGTTGTCTTGATAAAAATGAAAACGATCCAAAATACCTAGTTTTTCAGCACTTTGCTTTAAATTGAGGTTGAGGTACATGTGTTTGTCCATATTTCACTTTCGCCCTTAAATTTTGAATTTTCAATTATTCATTTGGTTTTCTCCATACATTTACCCTGTCATCACTTCCAAAAACGTTAAATTTGCTTTCGTCCGAAAAAATGACACCGTGATTTGATGCAGTTTTGCAAAGTTTATTCTTTTTTTTTTTTTTTTCTTATTTTTCCTGGCTATTCGTCAATTGTATCCAAATTCTCGAAAAGCTCTTCGGACATTTTCTACGAGGACGACTTTTCCATTAAACACCTCAAGCTCTGCTTTAATTATTGGTGCACTTATTCTCGGATTCTCATTAAAAAGTTTTGGGCGACCTTTTTGAGGTATTGAATCAATCCTATCTTCGTTCTTATATCTCAAAACAATATCACCAACTGTACTTTTTTTCATGTTAAGCAAAAAAGCAATTTCTCGGTTTGATTTTTACCTTTTTCATAATTGAAAACTACTGATTGCCTTTGCTCGAAGGTGGAATTTTTATTTTTATAGCTCATTGTAAATTAAATAATGTGAAAATTGTTCTAATATAATTTACTGACATTTAAAATTGGATAACAAGCCTTTATATACTTTTTTTTTCACGACTCCCAATTTAAAAGAATGACGACTGGTAAACCGGTGTCAAAAATATGCGTTTTACATCGAAAACGTATATAACGGCGTATTATATTAGAATATCTTATAACGGACCTTACCGAAACAAAAATGTGGGGTTGCATTTCGGTGGTGATGCAACCAGTCTGCAACGCAGGTTGCGTTGATGCGTTCCGTCTTTGACCGGTTTTTATTGTGCTATATTAACGGATTGGGCATACACGTATATAACATAATAGGCCCTTATTTTAATTTCAACGTCGTATCCGAGAGGTATAACTCGATGTAGCTTAATGCAGCACTTACAAATGAGGAGGTTCATTTTGCTGAATGTTAATGATGTTGATGATTTTTGAATTTAGCCTCTGCAAGGTATAAGAGTCAGGGCAAATTCCTATCCATCGGAGATCTATTGTGAGAAGCTACTCAGCTTATCACAAAACAGCACATTAGCATGACCTGACTAGACGTGGGATGTCGTAATGATCAATGAAGTCCAGTGTGCCCATCGCACCATCAAACAAATCGTAAGCAAGTCAGTTCGATAATTTGTATACATAAGTTGTGCAAATGTGTGTCATAATATAGAGCCACATGATTTTTGCAAAGATCAGCACAGAATTCTCTTTAAGTCATATTGCTAGATGGTCATGAAAAGCTTTTTCAAAGGTTTCCTGATAATTTCGGTATTTAATATAATTATGTAATAAACTTGTACAGTTCGTGTGTACATTTTAGCACGGTGGCGGAAAAACCTCTTGAGGAGGTCAACGGCAGCGTGCATAGTCCCAGTTAGTGTGGACTACCGATTTAAACCGCTTATTTGAAAGCGGCACAGTATTAGCAGCCCTACCTCCAAACTAGGCAGCAATATCCTATTAACCTGTTCTGCCGAAACATCATATTAACGAATCACCAAATGGTGCCATATGTCCTAAATAGGGATTTCAGGATCTAATATATAACCATAGCCATAGCCGAGTGGGTTAACGCGTTGACTGGCTTATGGAAGTTCGCCGGTTCAATCCCGGCCGACAGACCAAAGTGTTTTTTAATGTAGCACTTTATATCAGTAGGTTCCTCTTGCTATTAATAGCCTTTTTTGAATAACGGAACATTAATGCCATCCATTAAATATATGCACATTTGCCTGGTAAAGTTGTTAGAGTCGCGTCAGGGCAAATTAAGACTCCTTACCATCGGGGAAGTGTTGTAAGTGTTAGAGCACAGTAGGTCCAATAAGAGTAGCACAGCACAAACATTAGCATGATCTGACCACTCGTGTGAACCCGTAATGGTCAATGAATCCGGTGTGCGACACAAGGCATTACAGGATCCAAAGAGAATATATAATAGAATTGTGTTTCTATTACGATCGAACTAGGCATCCCTCGGCAACATTAACATCCTTCTTGTGGATCATGGCGAGTCCAGTTACAAATACAAGAAAATTTTATGATGAAACATTTGATAAAGAAAACTTTATATACTGTCTGTACTCTGTACCTGGGTTCGAAATCACGGCCTCTGGGTTATGTGCTGCTACCTAGACCTCTGCTCCACAACTACCACAGTTGCTATCTTACTGTATTTGCACCTTGAAACAATGTATTTATTCCAAAATAAAAAAAACAATCTTAAAGACTATTTGCAAATACTCTATCTGTTTTTGCTTCCATAATATCTTCCCCACAAATCTAAAATACAATTGACCGAGGTCAAGGGTCAAAAAGCGAAAAGTGACACATTTTAAACCAACCAACTTATGTTGTAGATATGTTAGGCGTACTTGGCCAAAGTCGCCCACATGTTGAAGTACATGTGGTGCATCAAAATCCGTTGACTTACCTTTTACATTTTTTTATAAATGAAATGCTTTCATCTGCATTTATTTTATAACCTTTTTAACCATTGCTAATTATTAGCAATTTTACGATTATTTTTTTTTATCCTGTCTAACATTTTCAATCAATTTTTATATACGGCAAATTTTATGTAAGATACCATATTTTCCAGACAGATTTGCAATGTTACAAACAAAAATATTACAACGAAAATTCATCGTCAAAATATGTTCGTTCAATCGACGCAGTGCCCAAGGGTGTGGCGTCTGCGTCGTTTCAACGAACCTACGACATTTTACAAAAAAACACATGTAAGAAGCTATCAAATCTGACAGGATTTTATTTCACTGTAATTTATATTATGTAACAAACTTAAATATATGTTTGTATATATTCTGCACATTTCATCTTAAAATCTCGCCCGGATTTTCTATAATATAGGCGATATGTGACACACACACACACTACCTTTTTCGCTGCATAATGGCGTCTGGTCCCCGGGGAAATAGTCCTCGTAGTATTCTCAAAGGTGGATGTGGATTTATTACTTTCCTTTAAAGGATATCCTTCGATTATTTGCGCACGAGAAGAACAAGAACACTATACTTTATACTTTGGTTCAATAATTCCGCGATTTTCCAATATGAACGATGGTTAAGGGATCTTGTTTTTGACACCATGTATAATACTTGTACATATACTATCTCGTTGCCAATAAAGACTGAACAGGCTGCTGGGAACTTCAGCTCTACATGTATATTTACATCTACTCCCTCTAATTTGATCTCCGATTTCACTTACGCATACAATATTATATATATTATTACTCTCTTTACTGTGCAGATCGACCGAATCGATATGTTATTACGTCATTGCGTCTGCATCAGATGTATACTTCTTTATCTCCATTTTGTACATTTCTGTATCAGATTTTACTACTTTGTGTATCATATTGGTCAATTTTGGCTAAAAAAAATTAAAGTAGTTTCTATAGATTATTTTTGAATTAGTTTCATATTTGCTGATAAACTATTTGTATTATATCATTACTTGTACTCATATTTTTGAGTAAAGCAATATAAAAGGCTACTCGATGCTAATTATGACCACAATTTCCACTTAAAAATATCTTTAAATTTGGCATTTATTTATTTAATGTGCAATGTCACCAACAAAATTCCGCACATTTTTACAATTTCAAATCCCTGGTCAACCCTCCCTCCTCCCTCGTTTATAGGAAGAGAGAAAGTTATATATATATATAGACAGAGAGAGAGTGTGAGAGAGAGAAAGCCATTACATACTATACCTTTATCGATTATTACTTTATATAAGTAAATACAGTTGCAGACAGGTAAAAATAATTATGATAGTCCAAATTATATTTATTATATTCAAGTTGATGATTTAGCGTTTTTAGCTATTTATTTTTAAAGTGTAAACAAAAAATATGATATTTTTTTAAAAAATATATATTTAAATAATTATTTTTAATTCAAACGAAACATTGTAATTTCACAATTATATATTTTATGAGTTGCTCTTGTTGAGTTTTAAATTATGTTACATAATTTCTGTTTAATATAATTTGTCCACCAGTGTATATGAGTAGAAATACTGGATGGGTGGTATGTTTTATTGGTGATAGAGATTTATAGATACATCTAGAGAGGGTTTAATATATATATAATATGTTGACTGTATATAGATGCAATTTATGATATATATTTAAATATATAAACAATATATAGTATACATATAGAGATGAGATATTCTCTTCATTATTGATTTTTTCATAAATATTCTAGACAACGTAATATACAATAATGTGGGTTTTTTATATATATATGTATATACCGAGGCCACGCCGTGGACCATTGTGACAATGCGTGGCTCCGTGATCGGTAGTCCGTGGAGACCAAAGTTCTTTTCAAACTTTAAATCAGTCATATTACTACTAATTATTTAAACTTTTTTTTAAAAAATCCAATAAAAATATAATTTCTTTTGTTTGCAGTACGGACGAAGATGCGCGAAAGGCAATGATGCAAGATGGCGGCAAAATCAAAGAGACTCAAGTACACCTGCTGCTATCTTCGCGAGCCGAGATGCAGAAAGTTATCGAGTGCGCTCGTCAGAATAGCATGTCTTTTATGCAGTTCACAGCTACTGGTCAACCAACTCCCAAAGCAGCACCCGCCAAACCTGCTCCCACCGTCACAGCAGCCCCAGCAGTTTCAGCAGCAGCAGTACCCCAACCAAAACCACTGCCACCTGTTATCACACCAAGTTCATTGTCTGGTATTCTGGCCCAGCAAATGTTCCAGCAACATCAGCTGCATTTACTTTCACAACAACAAAATATGTCAGTTATGGCATCTGGATCGTTGCGACAAGATGCTGCTGCTGTAGCTCCGAAGTCGCCTTATATTGATGGTAACGAAAGTAGTAGCAGTCGAATTGATGATAGACGTAGCAGAAGTTCTCGATCAAGTTCGATCTCACGTGATAGACGTGATCGCCGCAGATCTAGATCACCTAGAGGTGGTCGCCGTAATCGTGATCGGTCACGTAGTCGTGATCGTCGCGGTGGCAGTCGTCGGAATAATAGTCGCGACTGGAGTCAAAATCGCAGTTCTCGTCGAGACAGAAGTAAAGATCGTAGTCGTAGTGATCGCAGTAACGAGAAAGATGATATTATTAAACAAAATGGTATACAACAGATTCCACCAGGTCAGGCAAAGAATGTTTGGAATGCAACGTCTACCAATGATGGCATGCAGACAGGATTTACTCCGAGCTTTACTTCTGGACCACCGATGTCATTGTTTAACAATATCTATAATCAGCCAAAGCCAGAAGTGGCCGCACCGCATGAGGCGATCAACTCTTTTCAGCCTGCCATGCCGATCATTCCGTTCAAAGTAGCAATGCCCGAACCACGTAATAATCGTTTTCAAAGTCCTGAACTGAATCGCGTAGATGGTGTGGACAGTAAGTGTAGTCTTCGCTTGACTGGTCTAAGCTCAGAAACACATTACAGTACGATTCGTCGATTCTTTGCTGGTCTGTTTGTTCCAAATGATGGCATCAAGATCATCAATGACCAGAACGGTCGGCGTATCGGTGAGGCAGTTATCCGATTCGGACGTCAGCCTATTGCTGAGCAAGCGTTGCGCAAGAGTGGCACTGAGCTTATGGGAAACATTGTTACGATAACAGAAATATCGGATGCAGAGTATGACAATGAGGTAGACGCATACCGACCACCCAGACGACAGTTTAACCGAGATGATGCCTATCGCAATCGGGACATTAATGCAAAGGAATCTCTTCAGAATACCAGTTTTAATGAGAACGATGTGTACGGCATGAATCGTATTCAAAAGAATAATTACAATCAGGACAGTGGACAGAACAACAGTGAACGACCACCGGTGGATCAAGCTAATGATGATGATGAAGACGTCATGTTCGTTTCGGACTCAAACGATGAACCTTTCAAGTACACTACATTACTGTTGGAGAGCCTGCCATCGTTCACAAAAGAACAGGATATCATGAAAATGTTCTCAGACTTTACACTGTTGCACATTGTACTGGCGCGTATTCCGAAACAGGTTCATGCGTACGTAAGATTTGTGTCAACAGAAGACTGTCAGCGAGCTCTACAAGCTTCGCATACGCATCGCATCGGGCATCGAACAATTGAGGTAGACACATGCTCTGACGAGGTGTTTGAACGTGCAAAGGCAGAATACAGTGATGAAGCACTGATGAATGGAACAGCTTCAAATGAGACAACAACCGATAAAGATACCGAAGATAAAGTAGAGAATTCAGAAAATGATTCTGCAAAAGAGAGCAAGAGTGTCAAAGATCGACCACGTTCTTCTCGATGGAACAAAAATACAAAAAATGGCAACAATGACATTTCGGACGGAATACAAAATCAATTCAGTGGACAAGCAGCCAGTTTTTACGATGGACGCAACAACAACGTTTTCCAAAATCAACGAAATGCAGGACATTTTGATGGTGACAATTTCGGACGAGGTTCATCCGGGTTTAATAATCGTAATAATGGTCCACAGAATCCTTTTACCCGAAATATGGGATTACCGAATACACCGGGTCTAGGACAAGTTGATATGAATTTCAGTGTACCTTCAGTGGCTGTCCACGTTGATCCAAGAATGCGAGGAAAACAGACAACGCCAAACAGTATATCTCCTGGGACAAATCCATTTGGCCGTATAGATCCACGAATGCGTGGTGCTGCTACGGGTCAGCTTAGTCCTTCTGATTTGTCTTGCATATTCATGGAGAATGTTGACTTCCGTGCAACAGACTCTGATGTGGCCCAGTGGTTCGGAGAGATCAATCTGTCACCAAAGCGGGTTTTTATGTTGCTAAATAAACAAGGTCGTCCGTCGGGTGATTGTTTTGTTGAGTTTAACAGTGTTGAAGATGCGAAACGAGCGATGTCTCGGCATCAGTTCCGTTTCATGTCAACAGTCGTTCGGATTAAGCTTGAAACTGCTGCTCATGTAGCACAAGTTCTGAGTTCCTTTGGTCTTGGTGGTAGCACATCAGCAAATCAGTCAGACGGTGGCAGTGACGATGAGAATGATTTACACAAGATGAACGATAATGATGATGACGCCGAGAGTGATAATATTGACAACGCAAACAGGCAAGAAGACAGAAACTCAGAAGATGACTCGGGAAATGTGCCTGGCAATCGTGATCCAAGAACATTTAGGAACAAAGATCCACGAAATCGGAATATGGATTTCCCACCTGGAGTAGGCGGTGCAGGAGACCATGGATTAAATTCATTTCATCTGGCTGGTATGATGGGAATGCGACCAAACTTTGGTCGACCACCAATGGGAAATGATTTCATGATGGGCAACATGAACATGATGAATCGTAATATGCCGAACATGATGCATCCGATGAGTGGAGGACGTCCGAACTTTATGCCTCGTGGTGCTATGATGCACAACCGAGGCTCACAGGATATTGGCAATGGTCCACCAAGCAGTGTGGTTGGTTTACGCAATGTTCCGTATAATGCCACCAATATCGATATCCTAGATTTCTTCGATGGCTTCAAATTGTGTGCAGAGGATGTGGTGCGACGATTTAACGATGATGGATCGTTGACAGGTGATGCCAGGGTATGCTTTAGTTCACCAATGGAGGCACTTCAGGCTATTGAGCGAAATCGAAACAAATCATTGATGAACCGAAATATTATTATGAATATTGTTTAATTTTGTTATCTGTATTGACGAGAAAAATTATAAATATAATATAGTTAATAACATTGTATTAACCTAAATATTAATGAACAGATATTTTATTTTAAATAGTCATATGATTTTTTTTTAATACAAATATCTGCAAGATTGTGTTGTATATTTTTGTAATGAATAACAAATCCATTTCGAAATAATTATTTTAAAATAAATAGATAATTTACATTGTGGAAAAAATGTAGTAAATACTAAATAGATTTAAGAATCCAAATTTGGAAACTGTTTTTATGTCTGAATTTCTGTAAATAATTTATTAATATTAAATAAATAAATATTATAAAATTGTGAATTTATCATTTCTTTAAATATGTATTATATCTCTCATTGGATCCATTGTGGGACATAGGCCAGTGTGCGATGCCACCGGATTCATTGACCATTACGGGTTCACACAATAACCTATTTCAAAAATAGGCAAGATGATTCTACTGATTTAAAGAGCTTCATTCGAAAAACACTTCGGTCTGCCTGCCGGGATTGAACCGGTGACCTCTAATAAGCCATAAGCCAAGCCAACACGTTAAAACACTCGGCTATAGCTATGGTTGTGTTATATGCAATATAGAATGCTTGGAGGTTATGTACCTACCAGACATGTTCCAGGTGGCGGATAGGGGTCCTGTCGGATTTAATGTGAAAGACAGAATAGAAAGAGGAAGCTTCACATTTCCGATTTCCGAGATCTCAAATATGTTTTCTCCACTATCGAAGGAAGAAATACTATGGACATATGTATGTTGTGTTGTGGGCAGTAGTAGCATGTGAGCCGGTTGTTTTCAAGTGAGCCACAGCCACAGTACTCCCCCTCTAGTGGTCGCTGAGGCGAACACGAATTTGTCTGACTGAACTTGTCGAGAACATCGGCGGTGTAAGTAGGTGGTTCTGACGATTAGATTGTGTGTTGTAACAATCCTATTTGTGGTTTTGTTGGCTTTGATTCATCCGTGCATGGTCAAGTAGTAATAGTAGTTTTAGGATGGTTTTTCTTTGCCCCGCAATATGATCTTGAAAACCTTCTTAGATAGAATGACACATGATATAGCGCGTTATAGTGAGGTGGGAGTGGTATCGTTCCGAATGAAAATACGCCCGATGTGCAATTTAAGGACGTGCGGTAGCGCAATAGTCGAAATGCTCAGTCTTTGCCGTGGACAAAGGGTGCCATTCGTCTATACTAGGGAATTTCTAGGGAACGTATGGTCCTACAGACTGAGTATCATCATCTTCATTTAATGACAACCTTCAAAGAACGCCAGTTTGTACACCGATGAAAAAGTAATAATAATAAGTTTGGCGAGCTTTGGTCTATGTAAGTGAGTAGGTAACGATACCCCTGGAGGAATGCAGTTTATGAGCGAATGAACGGATGTATGCTGTTTGACGCAAGACTTCAAAATAAGTTCTGGATGAAAGCCATACAGCACAAGAAGAAGTATCCCAAGAAGAACAACTAATTACAAAACAAAGATTGGTGATGTGTAGATTTGAAAGAATACATTTTCAGTACAAATAATTAATTATTTTTGTTTTCGTATACAGTATATTTATAAAGCCTTCAATCTCTTATACTCCATTGCAAGGAACTCGTTTTCAATTATCTTTTCATTTAATACCTTCTTTTTTTCTTCTTGTTTGTCGACATTTTGATATTTTTAAATTTTGTTAAAATGATGGTTAAACGTCAAGTTTTGAATTCGAGTTGTTTGAAGCTAATAATGATAAAAATAACAAACATGCATTGTTTAAAACAATTTAAAGATGTAGTAATTAAATTGTTTTGAAATATTTTTAATTACAGTAATTACTAATTAATTTAACTGACATATTTTTTCCAATTCTACTTCTTCTTTTCATGTTACACTTCACCAGAAGGATTATTACCTTATTCAACAAATTTCCTCCAAATTAGTTTTCTTCAATTTCTTCATCCGATTCGATTTTGTTGTCTCCGAATTGCAGTAAAAAAAAAAAAGGAAAAACTACTAATATTTTAGGATTTTTTTAACAGTGTAAATTATTATTAATATTTTCATTAAAAAAAAATATAAAAAAAAACAAATTATTTTTTTTTTCAGTAAACCAAAATTTTTAAAATATATTTTTTTTTCAATTTTTTAATTAAAATTAAATTTCATGCAACTTTAAAATATGTATATATATATATATATCTTTCCGATTTATTTAAAAAATCTGATTTTTAAATTTTGCAACTTTTTGGCCGTATCCGTAAGGAAAATATAGCTTTTCAAAACAATCCCAAACAAACCGCTTTATAAACGACCCACCCTAATCAACCGGTAGGCCCGCAGGGTCTTTTCGATCTTCTGTACTTCTGTACATGTGACCAAATAGAGTACAGTAGAGGGTACTACTCTTTGGCCCTCTACTATCTGTTTTAAGGAAGTTTGTGTTTTTTTGATTTTTTTAGCATTAAAGGTATTGTAAATACTTATTTAAATAAAAATGAATGGAAATCGGACGTTTGTGGGCGGAGTTATGTGTACAATGATTGCTGTTTTTAATATTTATTTGACCGCCGTTCTCAGGGTGACGGAATGACGGAAAAGAATCTAAGATTAAATTGTGCCAATCCGAAGTAGATTTCTTTGGACACAACAAACGCTGGAGTAAAACCAGATCCAGTTAAGTTAGCAATTTCTATGATGCCAGAACCGAAAAACGAAAAGAATGTATAGACATTTTTAGGTATGATAACATATTTAACCAAATTCTTACCTAATTTATCATCTGTGGCAAAACCGCTTCGTCGAATTGTAAAGGAAAATCAAGATTTTGAGTGGACTTTCGAACAACAAGAAAGCTTCATTCAGCTAAAAAATCTTGTCATAGAAGCTCCCATCTTGCAGTACTCTATCGCAAACTGAAAAAAAAACTATGCGTAAATAGAAAAGGAGATGCTAGCAATACTGTTTGAGTGCATGCTGTAAAAGGAATTTCGCTAGACATGGAGTACCTCACGTAGTAATTACGGACAATGCGACACAATTTCGGAACGAAGGATTTATGTCGTTCGCATAAAATTGGAATTTTAAGCTTTCGACTAAACTGGGGAAATACTCCCAGCGAGATGTACAACAGTCCAGTACAAAGACTGTTCTCAAGAAGAACAAGATGTTCAATCCCGTTTCCATCATTCATCATTCGGCCGGCAGACCGAAGTGTTTTTCGAATGTAGCACTTTAAATCAGTAGGTTCCTCTTGCTATTAATAGCCTATTT
>JANSTU010001683.1:0-18930 GCA_027564075.1 Bolitophila hybrida
TATATATATACATTTTTTTTAAATCATGAATATATTATAACATATGAACGCAGTTTATGCGGGATGGTCCAGTATGTATAATATAATCTACCCTAAATTTGCGAGAAAGCGTATACATACGAACATTTACTTGCAGCGCTCGTTAAACATTTAACATGCTGTTTTCCATTAATTGGCATAAATTGCCGATGCTTGCAAACACCGAAAAAACCTACATAACATATACTATATGTATGTATACGTAATGAGTTGAAGTTGTTTGAGTGTAGTCGGAATATTATATGTTCCCATGGAAATATCGTTAATTTAGTATACATACAATAAATGCGGTTGAAACACAAATATACATATAAACGAGAAACGGTCGTTTTATATATGGATGAATGTGTAAATAACATGTTTAATTAATAATTAACATGTGGTTACATCAATTTTATCAGGATTTAATTTGTTTAATAATATTATTCAAATAATTGAAAAAAAATCAGTTTATACAGCTTTTGATTCGCATAAGTCCATAAACATATTTTTCGTATATAAAAGCTCGTTCGCTCACATCGAAAAGCAATTCCGCGAGGACGCACTCGATCCTCGTAATCGCATTAATCACATAAAGCCGAGCGTGCATCTAATCAATTACTGATTTAATATAATAATAAAATCATATGCGATGCACATATATGCAATATTATATATAAATATATATACACTTATATGATAAAAATCGATCTGCCACGTACAAATCTGGTAGATATATATATATAGATGTGATGTGAAGTGAACCTTTGCAATGAATTTGGCTTTGCGGATAACCAACATAATGGGTAATGTGCGCGCTTCTTCTCACGAAGCATCATTTTCAATTTCATAATAAAAACGTGAGGTCGATGATGTACTTTGAGATTTGTATCTATTTTACTTATGCTGCTTCCATGTGCATTATATAAAATTTACAAGTATTCCGTATATATAAAATATATTCTTTAAATATAGGTATTCCGCTTTGATTGATGTATTTGTGAATTATTCATATATATGCAAGTTGCAATCCGCCTTATGAAGATTCTATAATACTAAATTATGTTCTGTACGGCACGACACGATGGCGAGCATAGGTAAAAAGGTCGACAGTGCTGAGTACAATGCGGGTCAATGTGATACAAGCAATGTGTGCACAGGTAATTGGATTTTGTTTGTACGTGGTACGTACTACATTTTAGTTTTAAATTATAATTTCAAAATTTATGTAAACCTCATTTAAATGAAACTTTTTTTCAATCTATATAATTCTATATAGATTGAAGACTAAGAAATTTTGAAAAAAAATACATAATGTTAGCTCGACATGATTATCACATTAAACAAATGTGCATTGTGAATTTTATTAATTAACAAAGCATATTTTTTTAATGTGATAATCATGTCGAGTTTTGAGCTAAATTGTTAGAATTTGCGGCAGTTACTGCATTTTCTTGTTCAGTGATGAGAATGACAAGAGTAAAATTTGACGTATTATAGTCAGCAAACAAAAACTAGTATTATTCCATTTATTTTGACGTAATTAGGAGACCTTCTGACCATCTAAAACAAACGTCAATACACGCCCTGCTAAATACAATAAAAAACTGATATATGTGTCATTGATCTTCCTAACATTCTCATCTAATTAAATATTCGAACCGCACAATCGTCTAATCCATCTCCATTTCATTTGACATCGTGCAAAATATATATTATAACTTCACATCATCGTGTGTGACAAATAAAAATGGCATAGAATACATAGTGGTACACATAACAAACAAAATATCATCATTGATGCCATTTTCTGTAATCCGAAATGTAATTTATATATGGAATTTGTGAGCGCGTGGGCGGGCGCTTATCAGAAATTCCATTTGCGGTTTATCATAAAAAAACTTATAAAACAGACGCACGCAACACGCAAGAAAAAAACTTTTTCTCAACTATTGTAAGTTATGTGCATATACTGTATATATAACTAACTATACAACATAAAATATAGGTTTTATGAGCCAATCCTTTTGGACGAACGCCTTTTGAACAAAACTTCCTACTTCATCAATTAATCGCGCGTGAGGCAAAGGAATTCACTTGGCATTTCTCTATGGCCTTTTTGTGATCACGCGTCCGCGTCAAGCAAACAATGGGAAATTCACTCTTTATAATATATAGGAAAACTACACGCAGAGTTGGAAATAGAGGTGCGGGGTTTTCAGGAATGATATTTATTTATACTCCCTATAAAAGACGGGTGTGTTTTATTGTGAGAGGTGTACATAATTGTATTAGACAGAATGGAACTGCACTTAAATATCATTAAATGAGATTAAGTATAAGTTTTCCACGCTTTGCTAATGGGGTATTTACAATATTATTTTTTTCAGAAAATTTATAAGTAAAATGTCTTAAAACAATTTCATTATTAGTAACAAATTTGATTTTATCAAACTTTTTACTTGTAGAATACAGAATTGATATAATATCGAATATAATAATATATAATAATATAATATATAATATGAATGAATCAGTAAATTTTAGATAGTTTGTTTTTTGAAGTTTTTCATCTCAATCAAAAAACTTATTTATTTAGCTTTTTCATGTTTAATTTCAATATTTTTGTTTGCTGGGTTTTTAGAAAAGCGGTTAAAAGATTTGGACATACTATCCATTGGCTCTATTTGACCATATACGGTTTTGTGTCTTTTAACTCTAATAATATCTTGCTCACGCAAAGCTCAACCTGGTATGTTTATGTGAAGAAGTGACAACAAATTAGGCGAGTCTAAGTTACATGACAGCAAGTCGAAAATGAAGAACACTCCGGAATTGTTTCGTCGTTCTGAAAGAGACTCCAATGACAAGATAATACAGCGTTCAGCATAGGAAGGCCTGGCGCAATGCATACAGAATAAACTTCTTTTGTATAGACTCTAAACTATTAGAATGCACTGCGTAACTTGGATTCCATACAACCGAACCATATTCCAAATGTTATCTTACATGAGCACAATACACGTTTTTTAGTGCTTTGATGTCTACGAATTCAGCGCAGATTCTCATCATGAAACCAAGCATGGAATTTACCTTAATATGTTTTAATAATAATAATAATATCAATTGTAATTATTATTGATATTATTTTATTTGAGTTTATTATTAATATTTTCAATTTGCCATTTTAAAAGAACGGTCGCTTACTCCTCTACGAAAACCGAAAAAATGTGTTTATGTTTATTGTAACACAATGTACCATCATTTAAATATTTATGTTTAGTTATTTATGTCATTTTATATCCTAATATATTTAATACTAATTCAATATAAAACGTATAATGTAATATGATTTTTTTAATTTGTTTTTAATAGAAAAATATTTAAATTTTTATAGGTTATATTTTAAGTTGTATTGATATTTTTAGGTCAACAACATAGCCATAGCCGATGGGTTAACGCTTTGGTCACCGGTTCGATCCCGGCCCGGCAGACCGAAGTGTTTCTCGAGTGTAGTACTTAAATCAGTAGGTTCCTTTTGCTATTAATATAATATTTCTGAAATAGGTTATTAATTCGGAATAACGGAAAATGTATCCCATCTATCCCATCTAAATTAAGACACCTAACTATCGTGGATGTGTTGAGAGTGTTAGAATACATTAGATCCAATGGGAGTAGCAAAATACAAAACAGCACATTAGCATCACCTGGCCAGTCGTGTGAACCAGTAAAGGTCAATGAATCCGGTGTGCCGCAACGCATACAGGCCCTATATCCCACAAGGGATTACAGGATTCAAAAAAATAATAATTGCAAAAAGATAAATTTACCTAAAAATATGCAAAATTTATCATAATTTTTTTGATATATGTAAATGTACCAAATTTTATTTTTATATGTTATACTTATAATATACAATTAAAAGTATATAACAAATGAAAACAATTTTCGAATAAATTGAATACACACAATAACAAAATGTGACAGACAAAATGTCTGAATTAATGTGAACCCAATGACAAGTAGAATTATGCATATAATTATGCGAGCGTGTTAATTCCCCTTAAAGGAATACAAGGGTGCATGACTGCATGTATATCAATGAGAAATTGTGGAGTGGAGGGTTACATGAATATACTGGTTAATATAGTTGGTTATTGAGCATGTGCGTACGCTTTATATCCATTTTTTGTTTTTCTTTATAAAATCGCCGCTCAAACACGCGGATTATTTTCGGCACTTCTTTTATGTGCATTGAATTAATGTGTATATAAAATACTCTTAATACATATAAAGTATATTTTTAACAATACATATCCTTCTCGTGTGTTATACTAATGAACATCTCATTCGCTAGACGTATTGTACATAAAGATGTGTATCTGATAAAACGCGAAATTCCACACAAGTTCATTTCTCTTGGATGGCTCATTGTAGATAACGATCTCAAATTGCGCAAACCAAAAGGATTTCTGAAATTGCTTGTACTCGGTCGTGTTTCTGACAGCACAAACCGAACGGAACATTTCGGGACGGTGTGTATCGAAGAAATATATCTTGGTCCTGTTTAATCTTTTGCGTTGTTCATGCATTCATTCTCTATATACGGAGCTCACTACATGAATATTTCCTTTATTGTTTAGACATATATATCAACATATATAGGTTCAATCTGTGTTTATATATTGATAGCAAATACCTTCAAACGGAATCGTTTACTATCGCTTGAGTTCAGAATGCCTATTTGATATACGTATTTTGTAGACACTTAACATGTACTATATATAATTGTATATACTATATTTATACTTCAAAAGCATCGACTATAGAATCGATTATTCGGAGAGACTATCTTAAGTATCTAGTTTTGCTCTTCTTCTTCTGCCTTAAATTCACCGATGTCTATATGAGCCTTAGACGGTACGCATAAAGGGTAAAATATATATTATATAGTTATATAAACGTTATAGTATATAATTGCATATATGGGCATTTAAGGATTTAACTCGCCTGCTGGTTATGTTAAAAACGTGGAAAATTGATTTCAAAGCTTCCTATATATGTTTATATAATTATATATATACGAGTATATTATACACAAAAGTATATGGGTAGAAATAGCAGACTATCGCTTGAAATTCAATTATCTTATTGTTTTTCGAAAGCTGTTCTGTCAAGAACATATACACAAAACCGGCTTAGCAATTACTGTATTGCGGTTTTCTTAAACGAAATCCAATGTCTATATATAACAGCAGAACAGGACTACTTTTCTATGAATTATATAATATGTACAATACGTTTTAGTGTAATGTGTAAAGAAAAACGTCATAGTTACTATATAATTACTATTAAAACGTACTCTGAAATTAATTGAATACAATAACCAGAATGTTATGTTTTTTTTTAGAGACCTCTTATTATTTCCACAGTATAATTAGTAAAATATTATTCGGTGGGTATATTATTTTATACAATATATTGAGTTTATTATGTGTGTTGGTAAATTATAGCATATGATAAAGAAAATCGTTGGGTTGAAGAAGAACTAGAGCCACTTATAAACTTAAAACGGTCAATGAAGGTACTAATTTTGCTCGCCAATAAAACATATATGCATGTTCTAAAGCTAAAGTTTATATATTCTTCTGTATTTATGATCAAAATTATGTAATTTCTAAAACGAATAATAATTTTAGACAATTCCCTCCCCTGTAAGATGGACACTCATCGGTTTAGACTTTTCTTTCGTTGGCGTTTTAGAAATTAATTCACAAAATTGTGTGATTATTAAAAAAAAAACTTATGAGATTTCCAAACATTTCATGTGAAAAATATTTTTTTTGTGTTTCAATATGGCGTCGAGAATGTAAGATATACACTTTTTTCGTTTGTAAGATATTTGTCATTTTGATGTTTAGAATTGTTTAGAAAATCCGGTAAAATCCATCGCCGATGCGATGACATTAAGCGCCGAGTTTAATTCGGCAACTCGCAACTTGCGAAAGCGGCACATATTTCAGCTTCCATGAAGAGGCAGTCATGAAAACTCATCGGGTGCACGAGTTGCTAGTAAGATTTTAATTCTGCCCGAATTGTGATTTAGATGCTGACTTATAATAAGTCACCATCCATAAAATTTTATCATATTTGCTACTTTTTTATTTTTTTCAATAAAAAAATAATCAAATCGGCTGGTTTTTCTTAAATTTATTGACTTTTCGGAATGTTTTACATGTCCAATATTGATTATGACATATTTTATATTACAATTTCTAAATATATTTATGATATATATTATATTGTACCTGAACATTTTGCAATGCGCCATTTTAAACACTTAATATTATGAAAAAAATAATTATTTTGAATTCGAGTATATAAAAAAAACAAATATTTATTTATTTTTGGTATTGATGCTTGATGATTATTTTGTCTTCTACACAAAACGTTCCAAAATCTAAAAACAGAAATAATTATGTGTGTGTAAGTCTACAAATTTTATGTAACAAGTCATAACCTTGTTTTGTTCAGGTAACGAATTTTCAAATTTAGTATTTTTTTAAATGTAAACACTTTTTGGAAACGATTTACTTTTCACAACGGACACAATTTTGATCGTCGTAACTGTCACTTGAAAAAACTTGTATATTTCGAAATTGTAACATGGGTTGTGCCAAGCCGAAATAAATGCGTATATGCATATATCTGTTATTTTCTTATTTGGTCGACAACTACTCTGTGATGGCCTGACATCCATTAATAATACACTAGAGTACTACTGGCCTGTCATCCTTTATTATTAATACACTAAAATACTACGTGTCTTGGATACGATAATCCTGCCGTACACTCAATCTTTTAGGCACCATAATTTAAACTGATATATTTTAATAACACGAGTTCACATCGCATTTATATACCATATACTAAATGTATATTATATACAGTTTTCGTGTAAAATGCAAACATACATAATTATACATAACGTATATGTGCATTTAGGAAAACATATATAATTTATAGTACAATATAGATATTATTTAGATATAGCTTAAAATGTTGTATATTTCGATAGATATACGAGTATGTTCAAAAGCAACATAATCATGTATTTGTGTACTGCATACAAATCTAATATATGTAACTGTGTCTTTATTATGCAAATAAATTCAATGAAAATCCCCAAGGCTTTTTGTGGTTTTGCCATTAAGGACAGGTGACAGGAGAGACGCTCCAGCGCCAGCGTTGACGTGTGAATATTGAAATTAACCTTTAACGTATTTTGGTGAATATTTTATAGCCCTTTGAGATGTGGCCCAAAGTCGTAGAGTGGTAGAAAATGTATACATGATTGCAATTAGGTAATTGAGTTGAAAATGGGGATGTTATATGTCAAGCAGATATACACGCGTGTATGTATTTATATATTTATATTTGTATTAGTAAATATGTAGATACAAACGTTTGATAGTTAGGTATATATAGAAACTAATTGATATAATATATTTCTTGTATTTAAGTGTAACATGGACATTTAGCCTTTTTTGTCCATAACTTGCGTCCAAAAAGAAAAGAAGAAAAACCAGCCAATTTTCAAAAAGTATGATTTTTTATTGTGAAAGAAGCAACATTTATTAAATTAAATGAAAAAAAAATCAAAAAACACTAAAAATCAGTAAACACAGTAAAGTTAATTTAATGACAATTCCAAACATTAAAATGTCAAGTCAAATAGTCGAATAATGCTAACAATAAAAAAACATGGTGTACATATTGAAATACCATAAAAGTGGCTATCTTACATTCTCGATGTCATATTACATGAAATATTTGGAAACCAAACAAAACAAATTCCTATGTGTATGCAAAATCGATTTAATACGTACAAAATAGATATGCAAAATTGATGAAATATACAAAAAATATAATATCAAATCCATAAACCGCCCTTCTGTGGGTAATACCGCTTGTGCAAATACCGCCAACAAAACTAAATGCATGTATTTTGTTCCATTATGTTCTTATTCTATTCTAAGAAGTAATAATTTATACCCCGTATGGAAATGGCTAAATAATAAATATTTCCAACAATTATTGAAATATTTCTTAGTGATATGCTTAATATCTGATACCATTTAAAATATTTTAACTAACTTAACTACTTTAACTAACAGCAACTAAATAAGATAAACCACTTTGTTTTTTCATACCATTTACACCTGTTCAAATTTACTGGGTTCTGAGTTGGGTTGAAATCCCCTACGGCCAACAGAAGAAGGTTTTTTCAATAGGTAGTTTTATAATGTTATAAAACACATATAAATAATTTATCGAAAAAACAAACCATATGAACTAGTAAAATTATGAAGAAAACCATTAATAATTTAATTCAATTGAAAATCTTTATTTGACATTTGTATCAAAATATGTGAAAATATTGTTTATATAAATTTTTCACAGACATTTTTTTTTTAATTCAATTCAAGGGATTTGTGAAAGTATACGACAATCCCTTATAGCCCGACCGAAATAGCACATATTTTCGGCTATGATATAGTAATTAGCGTACCTATAGTTGTATAATATAGAAAATGACGCATTCACACGATACGACTATACCTTAAGTCATAGTATAGCTATTTTATAGTTGAATTTCAATATTTTGCGTTAATTTTTTTTTATTGAAATGTCCGCATTCATCGGTCGCATATTTAATTTTGATGAGAAAACAAGATCGGAATCGGAGCCTCGCCTTGGGAACGGAAGCGAGGGTTTGTCGGATCCCACAAGCATTGATTCGCCTCGATATGACCGATTAAAGTAATCGTTTCCTCGCGCGTCCACGAATTGGCTCTTCATTTTTGTCAAAACAATTATTTTTTCACGTTCGACCGGTTTCCTCTCGTTTGAAGATTAAAAACAAGTGTCAAAATTCGAACTATGGTACAGAAAGTACTCCGTACCTACGCAATAGTTCAACTCTACTATAGTTGCTATAATGAATACATTCACACGGATATAGTAAATATATTCTATAGCATAGTTTTTGTGTTGTTCACACGAGGACATTATATTTTTCTATTGCATATATCATAGATTGTAGAAAAATATACTCGTGGCAATAGAAGCGTTGGGAAGGCGTGACTAACTGCGGATGCGACTTTAATTTAAATGTATATTTAAATCGCTACAAGCAAAATATCAAATTAATTTTTTGAAATTAAAGTACGGCGGAATATTGAATTTAGTAGACGAAACGACGGCATGTAACGGTTCAAATATGTTTGTCCATGACAAATTATCCTATATAATATATTCCAAAAAAGAATATCACATGACAACATGATCTTTCATTTTTGAATTCTCTTTAAATACAATTGACACGTCATATATTGTCGAGTATAATGTGTACCAATAATTTTATGGGATGGTTTGTAAAAAAAGTCGAAACTAGTAAATACTTATGTTATGGGAAAATTTACTTGTCACCGACAGAACTGCATTTTTCAAACAACAAGAAAAACTAAAATAAAATCGCCAGTAAACATTATAATCAAATGACAAGTAACATTTAATCAGTGTTTGTAGCTTGAGTCAGCAGAATAACGCGCAAGACTCCGAAAATTATATTTTAAATAAAAATGTAAATAGAAATCCATGTTTTTGAAGCTACCGGTAACACAAAAATAAATATAAGGAAGGTGCATTTAAAAAAAAAAACTATTTTGAGATTAGGCTAAATATGTCATCTTATAATTGTATTTTTTTTAGAGAAGACTATATTTGTAATAACTATATTCGAATTTAAGCGATAATATATTATTGTTTTAATAAATACTTTTATTTATGTTTATTTTTGGCGTTATAATATCATTTTACCAACCCAAATAATCATGATTCGCGAAAATACGATTATAAAATACCTGTTTCCCGGGCATTAAATAAGTACGGACAAAATTACCCCTATCCGGGTTTTCTATAAAAACCAAATCCATTAAATTATTTTAATAGTAAAGTCCCCAATCCTGCTTAAGCTCGTCCTGTGATCGTTTCTGCAAATTCTTCTAATCAAATTTATTGATTTGGAATAGATAGAATCATGTACTTCAATGTGCGTGATTTTCAGATTATCATATTTTATTTTGATATAAATGAATATTAACAATAATACAAAATAAATGCCAGTAAATTGTACATAGCAAATATACACGGCATAATTCCATTTTATTTAGAATTTACATTTCGTAAAATAACAAATTTTACGGAGAAAAAAACATGCCAGCAGCGAAGACAAACAATGTGCTCGCAAGTGGAGCGAATAACATTTTCTTTGGAGATTTCCTTTTTATTGTTTATAAAGAGACGAAGAAAAACAAACAATAGACATTTGAACAAACCCTCGATGGTTGTTCGCTCATTTTCGTCAGTGTTTATGTGCGTATATAAATAATAAATCTCTCGCGAGCCACAGACAATTGGAGCGTGCGCAACTTCAACGTCGAAAGCGCGCTTTGATGGTGTTTGGAACATACATCATAATATACAACGTACATACATACATATTTTATGCATATTCATACATATAAGGTATATACGTATATTCATTTATATTTTATGTTGCTGGGGTCGGTCACAGGCGTGCGCACACATGCCTTGCGCACATGTGTTTGGCGGTGTGCGTATACGTATGGAAAATACGGTTGCAGACTCCGTGAAAATACGAGGCATTTCTCTGTGATTCTATATAAGCACATAGGGTGTGTCAACGCGGCACATTATATGCAATAAAATGTCGATGCTATTCACGTTACTTCTGCGTGACAGACGCTCTCGGAAGGTTTGATTTTTTTGTTATGCGTATATTTCATATGTATATATAATACTTATAATATACACATATATACATAATAATAATATGTTTGCGCATTCGTGGAAATGGTACCCCAAGCAAGATGTCGACGCGTATTATCAACCCGACAGAGGAAAAAAACGCACACAAACAATAGAAATACGACTATTTTAGGACAGGACACACATTCAAACACTCTTGCAAAAACAACATAATATTGAAAAAAAAAGCGCATATATTTGTTTTTATATTTGTCTAGGTTATGATGAGCATTTATTGCGTTTGTATTTATGTATTTTATAGCATTACATGTTTATTTTCATCAAAAAAACACGATTTCATATTATTACCTAAATCGTTCTATGTAGATTTATTTGTGGTAATGGAATAATGGTATATGTATATACTATTAAAAATAGTATAAGAATTGAATAAAAATATTCTCTTAGTTTTTTTGTTATATAAAATTCAAAGTTTCAGGAAAAATCTTAGCATCTATCTGCTTTTTAACGCCCCATGATGTGCATTTTTGCTAAATATTTAGAAGTTTTTCATTTGTAAATATTAATTTAAATATTATTATAATTTAATAAAAAAAGGCTCACCGTTTTGTCCTGAACTCGTAATGATCACCCAAAAGTCGATCGTTTTCTCGGGACCTAGTTCCTCATAGTCCCACTTCTTCTTGACACGCACCGCACCGTTTGGTTCAACTGTAACCCATGGATTTTCGTCTCGAATCTTGAACGTTTCGCGATCAGTCTCCTTCTCTAGTTGAAATACACTCTTTCCCTCAGCATCTCCATCAGCCTCTGTAAATTCAATACGCTTTGTCGGACGTACGGCACGAGTAACTCGACGTTTGTCTCGCCGATGCGAGTGCTGATTGAATGCGTCGTCATGAGTCAGCTGCTGTAGTACCACAGAAGTTGGATCTGGAGCTACAAATTCCACAAGTACATCAACAGCTTTTGCTGACTTAAGACTCGGTGTACGCATATCATGAGCCTCTACCTTTAGCATAATTTCCGTTTTGTCAGGTTCACCGGCCAGCAAGAGCTCACCCGTTTGGGGTACAATAATAACAACGTTACTTGGTGTTAGAAGCTTATATGTTACTTTATCACCGTCCAAATCTTTAGCTTCTACTCTACCAATGCTAGTGAATCGACGCCAGACAACACTGGAGTTTCCCTCAAGGTTTGTTGTCTTTGTTCCAGCAACCGAAAATTTGTAGTCGGAATGACTGAAGACAGGTCGATTGTCATTTTCATCTAAAACAGTGACAGTAACCTTTGAGGTAGCCTTGTCTTTGCCATCATCGTCAGTAGCCTGAATGAATAACGTGTAGTTGTTCTTCGTTTCTCTGTCCAGTGGACGACGAGTAACTAACCAGATTCCTGAGTTTGCACCATGTGAAATTGTCATTTCGGTTTGCATCTCCTTTGTCATACTGTTCTGCAGTGTAAACGCTCCATCAGCATTACCACCAATGATGGAGTATGTAATAGCTTTATTTCCACTGGCCGAATTTGCCTTCAACAATGGTATACCCTGAACCTTTGTACCGGCCTCATGGTTTTCGTTAACTTCACCAAATACCTCGAGACTGGCTCCGGGAAAACGTAGCATATCCTTACGATCCATAACGAACAACTGTAGCTGATGCGTTTGTGTGGAGTTTGGTGTTTCCTCAACCACCACCAAATTTACAGGCTTATTAACAAGTGGTGATAAATCCGAAGTCGTCATCAACATACCATTGTCCAGAACCGTAAAGTACTTTGAATATTCTCGATTCAGTGTGAAAAGAGACGCTTCTGTACCAGTTTTCGTGGCGTTCGTTGAAGAGAGTCGTTTAATGCTAAAACCGGGATACGTATCATGTGGCAACACCAGAGATACCGTATGCTTCGATGAGTCGAAAACAAGATCTTCATATCGATTATTAGTGGCACTAACCGCATTTACTACGAGAAGCACTGTGAACACAAGTAGCCTACGGCTGGCCGACATTCCGGTTGTGATTTTAACACTCCTTGTACACTTTGAAACGCTCGACTGCCGCCTTTGCGAGCCGGCAACGAGGTTCACCATGTTTTTGTTTTTCGCGAAAAACTATCGAATCAATTTTGCACACACAGAGAGAGAATACTTGCACTTCCCTGGGTAAAAATAACACTATCACTTGAATCGTTTTAGCCGCACTCAGCACAGCTGGAATACGTCGTTTGACCACTACTAAGACATCATTCTGACATTTGTCCCGCTGCTTGAAGCATCGCCTGAAAACAAGGAAATAAAATCGATTAGTATACTTGTTAATTTCGTACAATTGCAATAATTTGTTGTTTATATAATCGTTATATACGAACGATGTGATAATGGCAACAAAAACGAGTTGGTATTGCATTTCCATTGAGACTGTTAAATCTTGCCTTACAAATATTTATTTTTAAGATATATTAATGTTTAATAATAATTCTGCAGCACGCAAGACACATAAATGCTACACATTAAATATTTCGAAAACTATCATTAATTCAGACTGTAAATTGAGTACGCGCGTCGCTGCTCATTTGCATAATAATATTTTTAAATATTTATTAATTTTTTGAAAATTATTGCTATAATAAGCGATCAAGATAAGGTCGAACGTGACAATATGCGTGTGTGCGTGCTATTTAATCTTTAAAAGAAATAATTCGATGTCTCAAGAATGTAATAGATACGATCGTCTTTTCTGTTATTCATATCAGCTTAAATGAGCGTCCGTGAAGGTGCAGGTCGTTCAGCATCTCGCGAGAATAGAATATGGAAAAAAATCAAGAAGAATTATTTATTTTGACAGTTTGTTGGACGTGTTATATTATAGACAAATAATAATCTACGCAAACAATGTAATTGGTTTTGCTATAATTAATTTAATAAATTTCAAATGCCACTAAAATCGTTTTATTTAATCACAGGTGTGTGCATATAATTATAACAAAAATGTAATTCAAAGCATGTGTGTTCCCATTTTGATTTATATTTAATTATATCAAGCGTAATTGAGCATTTTATTCAGTGCTGGACAATTTTATGATTTATAATAAAATTAAATAAAATTTATATCATAATCTGATATTTGACATTTCTACATATTTTATGCAAACATGAAATGTGGTTGGATCGTTTTTCAAAATATAAGTTATAACTTATTACCACTTAAAAACTTTGCAATAAATAGTCAAGAGCTATATTCATATTGCATTAAACACTCACCATAACTTTTTTCCGCCAAATATGATTGATGGATTTCGAATATACAAAGAGCTCTTGTATCATAATTAAAATATTGGATGAGAGTGTTTATGTGTGTACTTATTTATACAACCACATTTAAAAAAAAATATAATGGTTCATAACTCTTGTGTTTATAATATACTTCAAGCACCCACGCGCGACAGGCCAAGATGTATTTTTCTTAGAAAATAATATATCGAATGCGGGAAACTCGAGACGTGCATAATGTGCGTTTACATAATTCGACACTTAAACGGCTAATAAAAATAAATCATTGCCAAATGTGCAGAGAGGCGAATAAAAAACAATAATACACGAAATATATCCATATATTAATATTTATACAACTATAAATATATATGTGAACAAATAAAGTTTATTACGAGCATTAGGAATTCTACAATATACATACTAAATCATAATGTATTATTTATTCAGAATTATGTCGCATCGCTTTGTACGCGGAGAGAAATGATCATTCACTTAAATGGTACTGTGAAGTTCAAGTGTCGGTAATTGTAAATGTTTTTGTATTTGTTGTGCACTTTTTTCAATTTAAACGCATTTATTTATTGCATCTGCATATATATCCATGCAAACGCAGCAGCGACTGTAAGAATTAAATATAAAGTGAATATCACTCATTTTATATTTTACTAGGTGAAATATGCGAGTATGTATTTTTGTATTATATGTAATTCGTTTTTACTCTATCTAAATATAATTCACTAAGCCGATGGCATAGCCGTTGTGGAAGTCTGTAAGAAGTTTCAAGTAAAATCGAGTTACTCAAGTCCAAAAGTGCTCTAATTTAATACATCAATTATATAATTCAACTGAAAATACCATCACCCCAATAAATTTCACCTTTACCACATCTCTCTTCCTTCCTTTTCCTTTTCCTATAAGATGATGATGATATACTTGTGCCTCTATTTTAAAAGTTGGCATAAAATGGAGAATGGAAACATTACGACGTATTTTTATTGCCCTCGCATAATAACTATATACTAGTTTCACATCTTGATCTTTTGGGCATTTTAAAATTATTTGCTTAAATGTTGAACAAGAACAACACGGACAGAAATAATTTATTTATTTATTATTTATGTACTTAAACTAAGACATTTTTTCTTCTTATTTCACGAATCATAATGGAATTAGGAAAAATTTCCTTAAATTATGAAACAAAATCTCAATTATTTGCATGTACCAAGATAATAGTTACTAAATATTAGTAAATAATGGTGTGATTTAATTTAAACACATATAATACATATTACATTATCATTTACTGGTTTTCAGTAAATGTTAGTGTGATATAAGCGCATTATTTGCATGATTTACTCCTTTCTACATTTACTAAAAATGAGTAAATGTTGGTGTGATTTATGCGCATTATTTACTGATTTTCAGTAAGAGAGAGAGATTGAAGCGTATTATCAGAATGAATTTCTCCTACATTTACTGATTCTTAGTAATTGTTGGCGATTTATACAGTCTAATTCATGCAAATATTTACTGAGCATAAGTAAATTTATTGTTCATCATTCAGCACGCCACGCTAGTCAATTTTCCATCGAAACTCGCTTTCAATTTACAAATTCAATGCATATAGATAGATAACGAATAGACGAAATTTGCTAAATATACAGTGACCTTTCAATTATAATTTGTATTATTTAAGAGTCCGATTCAGGTTCGCGAAAATTACAAATTAAGATTTTCGTAATAAATTAATACTCAAACTGACAAATGCAACACAATTTACCATATATATTTTACGAACGGCCCGTAAAAAAATGCTTGAGCTTAGTCGAAGTCTCTAATTTCAAATAGAATCAAGTGATTTTTGTTACCCCAGTAGAAATTGACTCTAATATTAATGTGAGCAAATCACTCGATTCGATACTCTATAATATATATCAAAAACTACACAAAATAGGCGAGTTTTATTTTTAATTCCAGCGTTTTTTTTTAAATTCAGCAAATTTACAGTTGACGCCTAATTGATAGACTATTTTCTTGAATTAGGCCAATTTAGCTTAGTTTTTTCGTTCCGTGTACCTATATAAAAATGTAATTAAAAAAATTTAAGAACTACTAAGTCACTGTTTTGATAGTTAAATGAATAATATATATTTAGTATCACGTAGTACATACTGAAAAAAAGATTTAAAAAAATGGGTTTAAATATTTTAAGTCCAAAATTATTCGATTCTACACACAACAGCTAAGTAGGGAGGCTTCCGCGGTGAGCCGCGCGGCCTTTTAATTCTTGACATTGACTCCCACCCTAAATTTAAATTTAAATTTATTTATTGCCGAAAACGTTACAAAATTATCATAAAAACTATTAAATAATTTATTGATAATTTCGTCGAGTCTGATGAGACCCGCTTTGAAAGTACATTGCATTTGCTGATTGTTCAGAATTTACATTATTTTAAACTACACAGTCATTACATTTTCATCAGTCAGAGGGAAAACGGCAGAAACCATATTATGGTGCTGACTAGGACCCAGGTACAAATAAAGAGCCCTTTCTAGCGGCCGCATTTCGATTACATTTTTAAAATAAAATAACACTTATTGTGCCATAAATATAATAGTTAGACATATGCTGTCGCAAAACTTTTTGTAGATAATGATGTGTTCTGCAAAGTCTTAGTACATTATTCTGTTCTATCATCACTAGTTTTCGCAGCGCACGCGATATAAGGCATTTTTTAGATATTTTTTATTTTTATTAAATATAATATAGTCTATGATACCCGGGAATATAGTGTGGCTACAAAACGGTGAAAGAGTTTTTGAAATGGGTCCATAAGTTTAGGAGCCTAATCAATTGAAACAAACAAACCATCAAATCTTTCCTCTTTATTTACAAAAGGCATAATGCCAATATATTCGAATATGGCTATGTAAAGACACAAATTATTATTTCATGCAAATATAAATATCAATAATGATGAATATAACGACAGCGACAAATTCAAATGTTGCTTAAACGTGTTTCAAAAGTGATGAGCATTTTTTTTTAAAGTTCCAACTTGTTGACATAATATCCAGTCGGGAAATGATTCCACATTTTTATTCGGTTATGAAAAATAAATTATTTACCCAAAAGGGTTAAATGACTGGGTAGACACAAGTTTAAACTCCGTCGTTTTTTGTAAACAAGCAACATCAATATGAAGGTATTTTTTTAAGGAGCAGCCAAATATTTTATTTCGGTGTGCACCCAGATGATTGAACTTTCGTAAACGTGCATGCAATAATATTTCAGGGGTTTTCAATTACGATATTTCCTTATGTAATTAAAGGAAAACTTAGAGAATGGACAAGTTTAAGGCGAGTATCAGAGTAGTATGAGGCCAGAAAGACCAGACGAAGACCAGATTTTTTTTGATTGACGCAAAGGATGCATCTTCGATACTTTCTGTATTCATTATCAATCTAAGATTTTTCACTACTTTTTTTCATATTTTCATGCAGTGGCCGAGGCATTTCATTTTGTATATGTTATAAAAATAAATAATAATCTCGCAAAAATGCTTGTCATGGCAGTAATATAATACTATTCAGTATATTGATTCGCAAACACGAACTGAAGTATCAATATTAAATTAGTTATTGCTGGTCGTTTATGTGCTTACGCGCGTGTGTTACTGTGTGCATAGTGCACTGCAATATAAACATCCCCGCATGCAGTTCACGGGCGCGTTATCCCTCTTATGTACTACACTCCCACGTATAATATATATATAGTATATATATATACATACATATATACAAAACACACAAACATTTATTTATATTGTTTATAGATGGACTCCGTATGCACATAACAATTATGCTGCGTGTGCTATGCTGCCGCCTTCGGTGTCCGTCCATCGTCGCTAGCGCTACATTAAATCGTTGGCACGTGTTTAATCTGTTATGTCAGTATTCGACACTTAGCGCATTGGTACTCGTATATATAGTATATCTGTACACGTAGATCTCTGGTTACGAAGCGACGCACACACACAAACACATATGCCAAATAAACTGCATCGACCGCACGTTTCTCTCTGATGATGATGATTGTGCGTATTTTACACGCACACAAATTATACAAGATAGATTTTAGAGCACACTTTTAAAGGGATCTTTTCTATTGTGTCTGACCTTTTGTGTGTGCGCTTGTATTTATATATTGGAATTACCGAGGGGTGCATTATTGTGCAGAGCACGATTGAATGGAAATCTATGTGTGTTCTGTATAATTGCAGTGTGCACTGGAAAAAATGTTGATAGAATATATGGGGTGGTTGGAAAAAAATTAAGATCCACATGTGTGGATGAATTAGTTTCGTCGACGACTAGACGCACAGTGGGATAACAAATAATTAATAAGTAAATAATTAATATATAAAAATCAATGGTAGCTTCTTAGCATTGGTATTTTTGAGGCAAATATAATAAATTCTTTTTAAATAAAAAAAATCTAATAAATTTGTTATATTAATTCGATTCAATGTTTCTAGAAAATTTATTTGATGTTGAATTTGGCAATAATAACAATCCACTGTGTGCAAAGGTGGCAAGTATCAACCGATGCAGTTGGTGTGATGCATATGCTCACCAAATGTGTAAACAAGTCCAAATGAAAATATAATCGAACACCGGCTGACGAGTTTCGTTCGAGAGTAGACCGAATTTATTGATTTTTCTGCTGAATGCGGATGACATTACTGAGTCGATTATTTATCGCCACACGCATA